>JAVSBS010018939.1:30805-61750 GCA_033124195.1 Coracias cyanogaster | reverse complement strand
TCTGTACCAAGAGCGGTCACTGTAACCTGTATTCCTGATGTGACAAGCAGTATTATTTTGTATAGCTGGTTAATTGGTAGTCCTGTGGTTTAATAAAGCTGGGTCTTTAGGATAGAAACTAAATTTATTCCAACACAGTTGAGATTGTATCTTCCCTATCCAGAGCTCATGTCTTAAAGCATGGGGTCAAAATCTGAGACAAACTTTAAATTTGTCTTTAAAGTCCAATGTAATGTTAAAAATATAATTTTATCATAAATATTTTACAGCAGAGTCATATGAATTCACAGTATTCCCATTATAGCTTTTAATATATTCACTTTCTTTATGAGGTACTTCTATACATGATCCATCTTTATTGTGAGTTCAGAGATGAATGGAATTAATTTTATTCTTACACATTGCAGTTTTAACATAAATGTTTGTTACCATTTGTACAACCTGTCCTTGAATTCTGCCGAGGAAGAGAATATTTGAAAGTGTACTTCTACTTCGTCAGAATGTTATAAGTGAATATAAATGTGCATATCAGTGTATGATCTGTGATAAGTTCATTTTCATACCCACAATGTTAGGAATTTAGGTGAGCGAAACCTGTGAAAATGACTGTATATTCCCCAGTTTTATAGTGTAAAAATTACCCTTAATATATTGTAAAAGCTCTTCATGGTGTTTTTGACCTGATTATTTTCAAAGAAACACAAATGCATAAATCTTTGGTACTATATAGAAAATAGTATGGATCATTAGAACAGGAAACTAAGTAAGAAGGAAACACTGCTGTTTTATGAATCATAGAATCCTTTGAGTTGGAGGAGACTTTTAAGGTGATATAGTCCAACACCTCTGCAATGAGCAGGGACATC
Organism: Coracias cyanogaster; assembly: GCA_033124195.1. NCBI lineage: Eukaryota > Metazoa > Chordata > Aves > Coraciiformes > Coraciidae > Coracias > Coracias cyanogaster. The sequence continues at coordinate 60,884 of JAVSBS010018939.1, read as the reverse complement.
TTTAACTAGATCAAGTTGCTCAGAGCCCCTGTTGAGGTTTAGGAACTCAAACCAGGACAGTCCCATCCAACCTGACCTTGAATGTTTCCAGGGATGAGGCTTCTGCCACCTTTCTGGGTGACCCATTCCAGTGTTTCACCACACTCACTGTAAAAAACTTATAAACTTTTATCCTTTATATCCTTATATCTAGTATAAATCTACCCTCTTTGAGTTTAAAACCATTACCCCTTGTCCTATCACAACAGCCCCTACTAAAATGTCTGTCTCCATCTTTCTTATAAGCCTCCTTTAAGTACTGAAAGGCCAATAGATGAACTAAAAATAACGTGCACGTGAATTGTAAACTAAAGGTACGCTAGCACTCCTGAATTGTATTATGTATTTTATAGCCTTTTACAAGCTATTCCATAGCGTTTTGGCATAAATAGGTACTAAACAAATGTTTAACTGCCTCACCAAAGAAGCAATAAAATTATACTACATTGCAAGCATAATTCACTATGCATTTTCTGAAAAGAGGAACCAATTGGCCCAGCAAACCAAATGTGCCAACTGGTTTAGCAGCTACACATCCCTGTGGCCAAAGCAATAAACGCCATATGAATGAATGTCTAGTAGACAAATACAGTCAGTTTTCCAGTCTACAGATTCTACAATTTTTTTTTCAATAATCATACAGGAGGAAAAGCAGTTTATGTTCTGATGAACTGTTTTATAATTCAATTTTCAAAACCCAGAGTTATCACAATGTGTGCAGTAGTACTACAACTGATAGGCATCTGGCATAGTTACTCATGAATTTTTGATTCAAAATTGATGAGTACCTGCTATTCTGCAAGTAAGATGAAGTCAAGTACAATAACCTCTGCTTAAAACAGCAGGTGAAACCTGCACCTCTCCCTACAGGCTGCAAATAAAACTGAGATCAGCTGTGGTACTCGAAAAGCTCACAGATTCAAAGGTCAGGAAATTGGGAGCATTGTCTGCAAACTTTGGAATTTGTGTTTTTCACTGATTTTGACCTTTAAAGGCCTGAAAAAAACCCTGTCTCTTAAAAATAGTAAGACTCCAGATGCCCAGGCACTTCCAAGCCATACCAGAGTTAATGGAACAAATATTTGCTCATGGATATAATCTACCACTGATTTAGGATTGCTTCTGATATGCATCCTCAGAGGAAAGTTAATCATATTATGGTAGATGCATATGGGTAGAATGAGAGTAAGTAGGTTTTAAAGCGTGTATGGGAGTGTCAAAGGAGGAATCCAGGCTTGCTACAAAGATGCTTGATATGCCCCTTCACTGAATTTGCCCCATAACAAGTCATACTGATATTTTGCCCAGAGTTATTTCAAAGGCTATGCTTACTTCACTTATAATGTATTTATTCATAACAAGAAATGCAACCTCTTTAGCTGTTTAGGTAAACCCTGTGGAGAACTTAAGCCTGCATTGTATACAATTCAATAAAATTATTTTGGCCACTCAAAACTTTGTAGGAATCAACTCAGTTGGAGATGAGTACTCTGATTTACTTTGCCATCAGAACATATGCATTTCAACCCTGATGGAGGCAAAGCCTGTCAGAAATACCTCTTTCTCTTTGGGATTTTCGGCTGCTTTTTTTTTTCAAATTGCTCTTTGAATAGCCTTGCTTGGTGAAGGCTGTGAACAAGTGGCTTGGTGCCTGATTGCTGACTCCCATCACAATTTTGGCTGAAGTTCATTATACATGTATAGGAAAAAACACAAGCTCCATTATTGCTGTTTACCCTTCTTCTAGAGCTCGTATGTAGTAATTCTGTAAGAAGGATGAACTCACATACAGACAAAGCACGAGAACTTGTGTACATAATAAGGTGTACCAAAGAATTTAATTTGATCAATACAAACACTAGTAGAAAAAATCATAATCTCTGACTTCACTTCTCAGTGAGAAAGGGTAAGATAATGCTAAGAAAACATTATCACTGTTTGGCCTCATATAAAAAAAATCACCTTGCTTTTTGGAATTCTCATCAGATAAAGGCCAGTTTATTTGGTTAGGTATGTTGCTTTAGAAATAAGGAGCAATATTACATCATTTGCATTCAAACAGCTGAACAATTTTGTATCATATTAGTGTTCTTGTTTAAAATACAGGCAACTACAACACTTCATTAGCGAACTACGGTGGCTTAAGGAATTATGGCTTCCACTGTTTTATATACAATAAGTGGTTAGGGATGGTTAATTTTTCAGAAATTAATTTAGGTCCTTGATTTTTATTGGTGCCTTGAAACTAGAATATAGCTTTCTTCAGCACAGGATTTGTCTTTGTGATCTCTGATCCTGTGAGTAGCAACAAACTTTATTTTTTCTACAAAAAAATCATGACTACCCTATTCAATTTAATTTTTCCCTATTTCTGTGAATTGCTTAGAAATTGTAAAATGCATTTTTCTCACTGAAAACAATTACTTTGTAAAAATGGTTTCAAATGTTGACTCAGGTAGCTGATAAAACAAAATGGATTAGTAAATCAAAGGAAAATATGACTTGAAGTGAAGAGGATAGCAATTTTCTTCCTACTTAGCTCAGAAGGCATTGGAAATACACAGTTGCAGCTTGGTACAACATTTTGCATACGAGGGTAGTGCTATGATGGTATCCTTAAAGTAAAAATGGGATAATTACTGAATTAATTTTAAGTATTGAAGACCTGAACTGAAGTATGCAAGCCTTACTCTGGGGAAGGACAAAGGTGTTGAAAAGAGAAAAACACATTATATTATTACGTATTGTCACTGCAACCATTCTGACTGGAAAGCAATATAGCCTAACAAATTGGGTCTGAGGCAGGGAATGTGAAAACCTGGTTACTATTCTTGGTGCTGCTGATGACTAATGGAGTGACCCTAGTGAGTCATTTCAAGTCAGTTTCTCTCTTTTCAAGACTGGATTGAAAATGCTTCTGGGAAGGGATTGCCCTTTTTTTTGGTAGGTTTTGTATAGCGACAAAACAGAACTGGAGCTTCTAACGCTGTGAGAATACGAATATTCTTAGAGAAATCCTTTGCTGAAACTTGAGGTGACCCTGGAACAGGTATTTTTGGAGCACCAAAAACAGTATGAAGAAATATATTTCCTTGGTTTATTGTGTGTTCTTATAAGATGTTACTCCTGGCTCTACATATAGGAGCAGAATTTCAGTCTTTAAAATATCTCAGTAAAGGCTATCTTACAGTATTTCTCTGCAATTTTGCACCCCAGAGTATTTCAATCATCCAGACTTTTGGGTCTTTAATTACACATTGTCACTGAAGTGAACTTTTGAACCTTTTTATTTCAGTCTAAGAGAAAGGTTAAAAGAAAAAATTAAAGTAACTTTTATGTACAATGTTCCTGTGCTGAATTCACAGCATTTTCATGTTTTTTTTTCAGATTATTAAACACTAACTTCAAAAACCTCTTTCTTCAAAGGCTTGTCTTCTGAAACGATGAGAGGCATTTCTTACTTTAGAAACTTTCCCTCTCCAAATGTAAGATATTATACAATGAGCACACACAAAATTTAAGCAGTGTAAGGGTTTGACTGTCTTAACAGCTCAGTTCCAGCAGCGGCCAGTGGTGGCATGAGGGGCGTCTGGCTCCTGCGCCGGCAGCTCAGTTTAGCTTCCCCCCGCTCCTTTCTCCCCAGCCACAAGGCCCGGTGTGTGTGTGGGGGGGGGAGGCTTGGCGGCAGCTATGTGTCTCTCTGCACAGCGCAGTGAAAAGAGAAGGTTTTTGTTTTCTTTTAAGTTTTATACCTTGCTGCATCTCTACGACTTCTGGCTTCCAGTTTCTGGCAGAACCATGGCATCATGGGGGCTGTGGTTCTTTGTTTGCTGTTTTAATAAGGCAGAAGTCCTTAATATGTGGGGGTCAGACTCCCACATAGCTATACCACTTTTTCTGTATAGCTTAACAGTGGCACAAAGCTCTAAAATGTGTACTCACCAGCAGCACGTTGGACCTCTTCTCAATCCTTGAAAAACTCAGGAGATTTATTAAACTTCTCCCTAAAACAGTATGTGCTTGCTTAGCAATCTGATGGCCTGCAACACTTACAAACCTTTACATTTCTCCTTGGGAACTTCTTAAACATCCACCCCTTCCTGCAATCCCTTGGAGGAGTTGGCTTACGATCTCACATCCCTACTATGTCAGGAGTTCTGTCAATGCATCTTTTCTGCCTCCTTAAAAGTCCTTCTAGTTTTACCAGATTCCACCTCTTTCTGTGGTAAGCTGTTGGGGATACTCATGTATTTTTTTTTTATTAAACTCAGTGCTTTTAAGCAGCCAGACAACACCTCCTCTTTGTACAACACAAAATGATTATATGAGAAGCTAAAATAAATGGGTTGTGCTTAGGTCCTTTAACAGCTATCAAACCTTAAAACCATAGTGATTATGATACTAGACTTATCTAAGTAGATAAAACTGTGACTATGTCTTTCCAGAAACTGTTGTTGTCAGAAATTAGTGTTTTGGCTGAACTCACCTATTATCAGATGCTTATAATTTAAGTTTATGGATGAGCTAGTTATCCAAGGCTCCATCTGAAATCAGTGGGGATATATGCAGAAGAGTCACTGAAATTTGAAGTGTGATTCATCTTACTAGGTGTTTAATTTTCTTTATGGTAGGATGAACAGTGTTTCTAGATTCTTAAATCTGTATTGATTTTAGTAGGAATTCAAGTGGTCCAATGAAGTTCAGGTACTTTTAAATGGAATCTAAAATTCTTGGTTTATTCCCAGCTTGCTGTGCTGTGGTAGAAGCTTATCGGGAAGTGTCCAATTTTGGGACTACCCATTGTTTCCTCAGTAGCAGTTTGGGATGTTCTGGCACTGCTAGCACATTCAAGGACATCCACATAAATCTGGATCTTGCATATAAATAAGACATTTCCAGAAAAACTGGTATATATACATTATCCAGTTGAGTGAATTGAAGTTGTGTTTTCTATCAGTAAACCTGAGAACCATCTTAGACTTGGAATTCACCCTAGAGAAAAGGTATCAAGACTTTTATGTCTTACTGATATCAAGGAGTCAGTGCAAATATTTTGGATTCATAGTAATCTTAAGAGTATTATCAAAGGTATTAATTTAACAGTTTTTATTCAAGTATTTAATCTTTACCACATGCACTGCAGCTTGGTTCTATGAGTGCTGTAAATTAAATCTTATTCCACCCTGTCATGTTTTGCTTCAGATTAAAAAAGAATTATCTTTCATCTATAGTAAACATCTCTATATTTAGATTGCCATGATCTCAGAATCACTTTTTAATTGCAGTCAAATCAAGTCCTAATAAAAGTCGTGCTTTAAGTTGTTTCTTATAAAAATAAAGAACAAATACATCCATTCTTACTTTTTCTTTCACCCTCTCACATAGTCACTCAGCTGTACATAAGGCTGACTAGCTATTCTGATTCTGTGCTCTTTAGCTCATTTTGGTTGTTACTTAACAGCCCCTACTTTTCAAGAAGGACAGCTGTAGAGAGTAAGCAAATCTAGCAGTTCTGTCCACCAGACAAAATAAAATGGATTTCTTAATGAAGAGATACAAAATATATGGCATTGCATGCTTTGCCATCTGGTAACTTAAAAAGAAAAAGAAAAACCTTCCTGCTTTATAATCAAGAATTGATTTATTTACAAACAATACATGCTTGTGTGTTTTTGGATTTGATATGTGAAACTGTACACCAGTTTACTCCTTGGTAAATTAATAATACTGCTTTTTTATTAACAGTAACAAAGTGTGCAGATCCGAGATGTTGTTCCTCAGATAAAGCTAGAAGCTAGTGCTAAAATGAGTAACAACATTCAGTGTGCTCAGTAAAACATATTCCATCCAAATGGAGTATTTGTAAAACTGGTAATTCTATTCTGCTAGTTTGCAGTTAAAAAAAATTAGCTAACAAACAGTCTGGCAAGTGTATAACATTAGCTTCCGTTCAGCAATTACAAAATTTAATTAGATGAGGCATCCTCTGTTCTCTACCCTAACCCCAAAAATTGAGAAAGACCAACTCTATTTTCTCCATGGCTATGAAAGGTTATTACACTTTTTCTGGTCATTTCTTTTTCATCCAATCCATTTCATTAATTATTTTAAGATACAATGGCTGGCCATTTCAGACTGATGGATGTGCTAATCCTAGGCTTTGTCAAACTTTCTCTGGCTTTATTACCTGCTCCTTGCTTGGCTAGATTGAGCTGAGCATAACTGCCTTGATTTTAATGCTTGTAAGAGTTTCTTACAGAGTACAGAATCAAGTACTGTGTTGCGTAACATGGTTTATTAATGGATATTTTAAAAAGATCTGAACAGGGGAAGGGCATGGTTTATTCATAGATATTTTAAAAAGACGTGAACAGAGGAAGGAGTCAAATATTGAGGAAAAAATATGGAGGTGCAGCTACTTAAATACTTGATGTTACTCTCAAAGAAATCTTCTTACAAGCATACATACTAGTATAAAAGAAAAGGCTGTTATACTGCAGCATTCAGTTTATATTTTATAAAAGAAAACCATGCCTTCATAATATATACTATGTGTAACCTGCATTTAGGCATATATTGTAGTGTATGATCCTATTTCCTTGTGAATGGAGAGAAAAAACCTTGTTAAAATATATCTGTAGTTTCAGGCTTGGTCATGTGTTCACTTCTTTTCTAGGAAAACTGAGGCATGTGGGTGACATATATGCCCTAATATGTAAGCCAGATGTAGCCAGCACTCAAAAGTATACATCTTTCAAATGTAAAAGTCTATTGCACTTTCTTCCCTTTTTTTAAGCAATGATTGATTTGGGACTTGATATACAATCCTGTAAATCACTTCGGTACCTTAGACAGTTCAATAAATGGTGTATTGTGAAAAGACAGCATCTATTTATACTAAAATTCAAATAATGTTAATGCCTGGAACTAAAAAGAAAAGTTGGTACAATAGTTAAATGAAGTCACTACCAAGAACCTTGCAAATATGTAGGAAAGCCTCAAGATTTCAGTGTCCTTACTCCGCTGGAAAACATCAGGCACCAGTAGTTCATAGCCCAAGATATTATATAGGAAGTACTTTATCCGCTTAAATTATTGGGCTGATTTACTGTTTACTCTGTCTTAGTATTTATAGGCTTATATCATGTTTGCGAACGAGAGAAATTGGCTTGGACTTACACTCTGTGACAATGCAGTTTGGACAACATATTTCTCAGTGCAGCTTCTTAATAATACACTCTGAATATTCTTCAGATTTTTTGTTTCTAAAATTTCCTCCTTGCCTTGCTTTGGAATTCAGAAATATTACCTACATGCCCTTTAAAAATGGATCTCCTTTTGCTCCCTGCCAAGAGCTGTAGTGTGACTTATTTCACTGCAGTTTTTCCCTTTCTTTCGTTAAATCTCAAAAAGACACACTAATAGATGACTTCCCATGGCATATAGTGTTATACATGAGATATAGGGACTTGAACTCATTTTGGGTTTTTACTTAGGCACAGGGACTTGCAGAGTTATTTCAATTTTGTAACGTTGCTTGTATAGTTTTTCCTTTATGGAATTGTAATGCTTCCCTTGACATTAAGGTCTTGCATTACACTGAGATCTCAGTTATTTTAGGCCTATACAAACCCATTGTTCTTTCCTTGCACCCTGTTCTTCCCCTTTACTCTTTCACACATCTTCCTGCCCCTCCAAGCACATGCAGTTCTGCACTCCAGAATTTCTGGTAAACTAGTACGCACAATCACCATGGTGTCCTATGTTATTCTTCTTTCTGTTCTGCTTTGCTTTCTGTATACCACTAGCCTAGGTACAAACATTTTTCTTTTTCCCTGCACCATATCTTTCTCCCCTCCATACTTCCCTCCATTTCCTGTCCTTTCCCTCTTTCCCTTCATTCACTCAGCTTTACCAGTACTTGAAAATAACTGATAATCTTAGTCGGTGACTTTTCACTCTCTCTTTGCTCACAGAGCCATGTGTATAAGTAGAAAGACGTAAAAATAAGGTAGACATTTTAGAAATGGTGGGTCTGTTTGCCACATCACTTGTTTCAGAGTGCCTGTATAGCCCTATTGCTTCCTATTTTCCAATAATTGCATTAGGAAATACATTTTTTCTGGTGGTTTGAGTGGATTAGTCAAGAGTTCAAGTCAGATCTGCTTGCAGTTTGACACTTAAGAGACCAAGGGTTACCTAAAGGTTGATAAGCATCTGCTCATAGTAGTTTTGTAAGGAATTGCTTGTTTTCTGTTGAGACAAACAATTTTCTGGCCTGCAGCATATATCTGAGGCAGCAATAAGTCTAGCAGAACACAAGCAGAAAGATCTTTTAAAAATTATTCTGTAGATCATGTACTGTACTATAGCTGTATCTATACAGAACTGCTAGAACTTTCATGGCTTTAGTAGGACAGTAGTTGGATAGGGTGATGGTGATTTTATAGTCTTTTGGATAAATAAAGGAAAAAGACATTCAGAGATGATGCTTTCAGACACCCTTATCTGAATTTTCTCTAGTGCTTTTAGCTTATTGTGCAAGCACAGCCAGGTAAAAAACTGGCTATACCACAATGGAGATGCCCTCTTCATAACTTTGTTGTGACTTCTTTTGTTGACTTCTTCCACATAACATTGCTACTTTTACTTGATAGGGAGGATGAGGAAATATTTTAATGACAGGCTTTAGGAGAGAAAAGAAAACACGTCAAACATATTTGTTACTGATATTTTCAGTCCTTGTTCTGTTTAAAAAAAAATGTTTACATGCACAAATTGCACATATATATAGTATCTTTCTGTATAAAGAGCAAAGAAAAATGCACTCTACATTTAGTAGCTATCAAATGATAATTTAACGTACATCATACACAGCTAATCACAAGTAACTGTCAGTCAGATTTACAAGTGTTGTATTTGTGTACTTGTCTATCTTGCAGCATTGCACGAGTCCCTCACCACTCGTGCAGCATCTTGCAGTGTTTTGGGACCAGGTGAGAGTTTACAGAAGGAGAATGTGGTTCCCTGCACCTTCTCTGGACATACCCTGGCCCCCAGCAACATACCTTTAATGGAATCAGGAACCTCTGAACACTGAAGCCTGTGCACCACGTAGTAGAATGACATGACCCCAAACAATGTACCCTAGATGTGCTTAATTTACCTTTTTCTTGGTAATTTCTCTTTTTATGGTCTTTTTGTTATTATTTTTGGTCATTGAAGTCATTTATTCTGAAAACTTTTGAATTCTTTCTATGTTCTCTGACATCTATTTAACATTCAAAAAGCCAGTATATGCTAATGGACACACAAGGAAGAACATCTACAGTCACAGGAATAAATACCCTCACTTAAGCCTTTTTAGTGAGTGTTTTGCAAGTCTAATGATGACTGGTAAAGATACAACAGGGTTCAGACTGTAGGGGTGGTTTGGTGCAAGCATTACTCTTTGTTTGCAGTTATGCTTTCTTACTTACAATGCTAGTGTTAAGAGACTGTTTTTTTTACGGTGTTTTTTGTTTTCTAGCCTCTGGTGCATGATTAGAAATATTTGCCCTCCTCAAGTTGCAACTGCATTTGTCTTCAAATGTGGAAAAAACCCCAAAACATTTTAGTGGTTGTAAATATCTTCAAAATGTGAGCTCGTAAAACATGAAATGTCCTTCTGTGTTTCAATTTCACCCCTCCTACCAGATGTATTACTGACTTATGCAGTCTATCATGTTAGCAATGACTTAGAGCCCTTTGCCTTTATGAAGTATCTTTTCTTAAATGGGTTAGAGTATCTCCTCTTCAAAGCAGCCTCTGTGAGTGACATCTCTGTTTGTCATCTGAAAGACAGCTGCCAGACAGCATCATCATCCCAAGGGAGCATCTTCTCTTCTCCTCCACTGAGGAAGCAATGGCAGCACTGACAGGATGGAGAGAAGAACCTGTGCCTATCTCTGTGTTTTTTAGCGTCTTTCATGACTTAAAAGTGTTTGATACACATGATGATGGGTATTTTGTTTAACTTCTTAATAAGTTTCCTCAGTGATGACACCAAAAAATCAGAATAAAGATCTATGCATTATTCTGTGTTATGCTGATGGAAACTGAGTAATTTGCAGTTGCACCGGTTTAACAGTATCTTCATTAATGAGTGAACGTTTAGGGGTGTAAATAAGGTGTTTTAAAGGTAAGAAGCACCACACTCACTCTCTAATGGTTTCCATATATGCTGGAGAACCCCTGAAAATCAGTTACAAGATAGTGTAAATTTTACTGTAAATTACTTGCAAAATAGCTGTGGGTCTCCATACACCTCCTTGGTGGCTTAATTTCCTAATACATCTTGAATATGTTTATATGGATAACTTCATGAAGAAGTTCTGTTACGGCTGAAATTGTCCAAAAGAAAGATATGATCCTTTTTGGGGTCTTCTAGTAAGAACTGACCTGAGAAACGGATTCATCTGAGAAATTTCTGATAACTGTGCCTTCAGGACATGTCTCTGTTACAATACTGAATATAGCTAAAATTAATTATTCAGCATGGTTGAACTCAGGTCTCATAAAAGCCAGACAGAGGTAAAATTGTTTTTTTAAAAAAGTGTCCATGTAATTAAATTTCTGCACAAAAATAAGTTGTGGAGTTTTTCAGCACTGACTCTAATACAACTCAAATTATTTTAGAAACCTCTATTATGCAATGATTTTGTGGTGTTATATGAGAAATCTTAGCCCTCAGTTAACTAGCTGGTGGACAAAGGCCTGTTTAGGAAAAGGAAAGGGAAAGGGAAAGGGAAAGGGAAAGGGAAAGGGAAAAACAGAGACAGGAAGAAAAGGTAGAAAAGAGCAAAAATGAGAGAAACATAGAAAAGTTAATTGGAAAATCAGTTAAAGGCAACAAATTATCATGAGGGAACAGTGCACAGCAAATATATATATATATTTAAAAATCTGCAAATCTTAGCAGACTTTATTATTTTCTGCACAGATAAGGATAGACTAACCCTTGAAATAGGAAATTACAATATATATTTTTAACAGATTACCACAAGGGAAATTTCACAGTCTCTGATGGTATTGCTGTTACCCAGAAAGGACTGTGTAACTCTGCAGCAACTGAAGCCAAACCTTTTGCTACATCTATGAGCTGACGTCCCGCTGGCCACCTTGTTTCTAGCTGGCTTCTGAGAAAAAAATTCAGAGCCAAAAGAACATAATAATGCAAATCTAAATAAAAAGTAGTTGAGCAAACTAATTCAGCCATAGACACTGCTGGTACTTCTGCTGGTTTTAAAGGTTTCCTGAAACCAACCAATTTATCAAAACTTAACCCTCCACATGCTGAATGTGAGCTGTGTGCCTTAGAGAGTGAAAGCCAACAGCTTCCTGAACTGCTTAAACAGGCTGAACTCAAAAAGCAATAGGATGAGGAAAGTAATGATTAGACCACAGCAAGGTACAATGTCCAGTGCTGGGACCCACAATACAAGAAAGATGTAGCTAAATTGCAGCAAACTCAGCAGCGGGTCACCAAGCTGGTCTGTGCAGGGACACCTGCTCTGTAAGAAGTTAAGGGACAGAAGCTTACTGATCCTGGAGAGCGATGACTTTGGGGGCACCCAACGGCATCCTCTCATAACTATGGTGATGTGATCAAGATGACAGAGCCAGGCTACTTGCAGTGGTGCATAGTGGGAGGATGAGACAAGAGTAACAAACTGAAACAAAAAAGGTCAGGCTGAATGTAAAGAGAAGTTTTTAACCCATGAGGAGAGTCCAGCAGAGAAGCGGGATGTCCAGGGTAGTAGAACAGTCTCTATCCTTGGAGATCAGCAAGACCCAACTAGGTCAAGCCCTGAGCAACTTGGCCTGACCTCAAAGCTGTCCTAGCTTTGGGCAGGAGGCTGTACTAGACACTCCCTATGGTCCCTTTCAACCTGAGTTTTCCCATGATTCTATTAAGCCCACATGTCTTTACTAGAAACATACAACTGTAAGTTTTTTTAGATCACCTATGGAGTCTAATGGAAGTCTAAGGACCTCTCTGATCTTGGAAGCTGGAAAGAACAAAATGCCCTGTGTTCATCAACAGTAATGTTTGCTGGAAGCACCCTGAGATCTCTCATGTAAAGTGACAGCATAAGACAGTGTAACAGCTTGATGGATACATATCATTTTTCTACCTCTGATCAGTGAAGGCATACCAAGTTGAAAATACATTTGTACCCCTAAAGGGATGTACCTCTAAAGGGATAGGAAGGCATCTCAGAGCTAAATATATCATACTCAGCATCTTAATACAGCACTTTGGTCTGCTAGCTGAAGTTGGAGCAATGATGTGAATTTTTGGACTGGATAATGTTAGTGTTTGTATCATTTTGTATTGGGGTATGGTTCATGGCAGATAGTCTATCAGAATGGCCTCCCAGTTTTTTAATCTGAAGCCATCAAGCTGATCCTAGAGCATGAAAACCAGCTCCCTTCTTCTAAGATAAATTGAATGTCTAAGAGGAAAAACAAAGAGGGCTTTCAATTTCTTGGATATGCACCAATCCCCAAGATGACCCCCTCTTGAAACCATGGTTCTTTGAAAACTGTTAGAGGACAATGGGTCACAAATTCAGTGTTTAATTATACCGCTGGAACTTTTTCTTGCACAGATGAAAAGTTATATATTATTTGCTCTCCAGTGATTTTTTTTTTTATAGCTGCCCATATAAAAGCTACTAAAGCGTTGATTTAGAAATCATCACCACAAATGTGTTTCTAGGTTAATTCAGTTGACCAAAAGTGGAATTATTTTGTGCATGCTGTATCCATAGACAGTGTTCAACCTGAACAATAAAAAAAGCAATTACTAGATAAAGTGTTAGACAGCAAGTAAACTCATCTGGTTAAGAAAAGTAAGACTCAGGGGAACTGGAATCAAACTCCCTATATGACCCTAGGCATGCTCTTTAATCTCTCTGTATTTCAGTTATCTGGCTGTAAACTGAGAATCACAGCAATATCTGCTTTCCTGTATATTCAATCTTTACTCTGACAAGTTTATCAACTAAATAAGGAAGATAAAAGGCCCTTTAACATATGCACATACAAGATACGTGACAAAATGACATTGCTGAACTGCTAGATGTTACTGTGATCATCAATGCAAATAATCAAATAACATCTGAGTTGAACACTGCTGTCTAATTCTGCAGCTGGACTTATATTTCATAATTGTTTAATATCACATAGACATGCACCCCTTTGGGAGTATGTTTGGAGGTTCAGTTTTTGAAACTGCTGCAGTCATGAGAAATTACAGATCAAGCAATCTTCTCCCTTGCTAGCTGAGTAATACTTCTTTTGCATGGTTACAGTAATTAAAAAGAAAAAAATTATTTCTGTTGCAGAACTTGAATAAGGTGATGTCCTAATTGATCTAAGTAAATTGATGCAGATTTTAAATTTCAACTACCTATGTGCATGTGAAGAGCATATAAACTCAGTAGATGAACCTTACAACATGTATCACCTTCTTGCAGTATGAATATGTAAGTGTTTGACTGATTTATTACAGTTTCTTAGAGAAAGGATTTTGAATACTCCAGTACTTTTTTAGATTAGTTATTTGCCACCAGAAACCCAGTGGTTCCAGGGATTAGACATGCAGATTGAATTTTCAATTAAAATTGGTCTGTCTTTCAAAAACATCCTTGTCTGCAGTCAAAAGCTATGGGTACAAAGGTTTCTCAAGAGTCAGTGATTTTCAATATCAAATCCATTTTTTGATAGACCCAAAATAAACAGCATTATACTAATGGTTATAAAATAGGCCTTGAAATTTTGAATCCTTTAATTTGATTCTGAGGTCAGGATAAAAAAGTGGTATTAATAGCAGTTATTTCCTTTGCACCTATCAATATACTCTTATTTATATTCAGAGGATAAATGCCCAATTTTTAAATGGAATTCGCTGCTCCCTCAGAGATTTTAACTGACAGCTTTGGGGGCTGAACATTACATAGCCATGGAGTATACGTAAAATGAGCAATAGCTGCACAGGGTTTGCAGTACTGCTCTCCCAATGTGGCACACATCTGACCAAAGGGAAAATTGTTTTTAAAGTCCATTTGATGAACACTATGAACAGAAGGGTTTTGCTATAAGATACAGGCATCTAAAAGGGAATCTGTTTCTGTATGCCATTTGGACATGAACCACCACTTACGATGGTCTTTGACGCTATGAACATTTCCAAGAAAAAAGGAGAGAAGTAAATATCTTTATTCTATATCTTTTCTCCCTCTGTCCGTGTCAGGTGTCAATCAGATCTTAAGGACAAGCACATATAAAATAATTTCTTATTATGATTTTGTATATGTATTCTAAAATACTTATATGTAAATGTAAATTTATATGTTATGTAAATTACAGTTCTCTCTCTAAACAGAATATGAAATATCGGGCATGCTAGAGACATGAAAACAAAGGCAAAGAGTGATATAGAGACTAGATTGCTCTGAAAATGTAAAAAAAGGTTCACTTTTTCATGTAAAGCAGAAGGATAGGATAAGCAAAAATGTTCAAAAAGCACTATCTCTGAGATGACACTAGGCATGAGATATTTCAGTTCAAAGGCTATGCCTGGCTGAGAATACAAGTATCTTAACTTCTAAACCATTATTCTGGGGCTAATTGTGTATGTATCTATATCTAGGCATAAAAAGCCTGTGTAATATAAATCTACCAAAAGACATCTTAAACATCTTCTCCACTCTTTGTATAATAATGTAGCTTATGGCTAAAAAAACTTCACGGCACCTTTTATTTTCAGAAAGGATCAAAATGTCAAATTGAGGAACAGTTTTAGCACAGATACTATTGTTTCCTTGAAATTAAAAAAATGCAAAGGTCTCTGAATAAATTAGCACAGTTGCCATGGAAACATAGTGGGCAAGAAATATTTATAGTTGCTGCAAGCAATAATTTTGCAGTTTAATACTTTAAAATGTCAAGCAACATATAATCTCTAAAACAAAATAAAATTTTGTTTGTTTTTTTTTTTTGTCAGAGTGTGTATTCACAAATTTCTGTTAAAATGTATTTTCACATCTTGCCTCCACAAAAAAACAACCAAACCCCTCACAAAAAATCAAACCCCAATATATTCTCTGCTTGGCTAAAAGCGTTTTTCAGCTATAAAGACAAATGACATCTTGTCAGACTTAGGTATGCTATATTACATATGTGATAATTAAAGTCAACAACTGCAGATTTTTCAAAGCTAATTAAGTAAACAATCTTCTTAAAGGTTCTAAACTCCAATGTTATTTGCAACTACAAAAACTGTACATGTGTTATTCATAAGTGCAACAGAGAAAGCATCTGAAATTCGTATTAAAATGGATATTATTAGTAAATTGTTAATTGAAATAGTACATTATAATAACATATAGGGAAGCACAGGGAAATTATCTCAGTATATATATGAGAGGTCTGATGAATTACTTAATACCACTTTTATCCATTCGTAGCTAAACCCAAAAATCTTAGCAGGGAAACAACACAATTAGCTTCATTATGTTGGTATGTTGGCATGAACATTGAGCTTCATTACAAGGGTGGACTAGATTTTCACTTGTCCTTAGTCCTACCCAGCCATGGCATTTGAACATTCTTTTTCTCAGTTCTGCATTCACTCAACACTCATGTGGAAAGGATTCTGCACAGTGCAGAGAAGCATGTGTTGTTGTGATGTACAAGCACATGAGAGGAAGGAGGAAAGTGAGTGTTGTGAAGGGTGGTATACTTGAGTGTCCTTAAAGGTGCTCTTAGAAGATACTAAGAACAAAATCAGACTTGACATCCAAGTACTTATAGCAGTGTTTCTGGCATTTGTCCTGCAATTCTCTCTCACGGATGCTTTGTGACATGCTGCACCCATCCATGATTTTGAAATGCTGTGTCTTCTGATCATACCTCGCCTTATTTGATTAAAATATAAAAAAGGGAGAAAACATCAGCATTAACTACTGGCCTTTCAAAAAGTATGTGCTTCTCTAAGTCTCAGGAACACAGAGAGGCACTATGATAGCTGGTAGTTGAGACCTTCCTTGGTAGACCTGAACATATGAAGTTACAGCTGATGCCACCTAAGTGGTGTAGGGAAGTTGGAGGCTGTCTGCTTCCCGTCTCACTAATGGAATGAAGGGAGAAAAATTCTCATGTACTTCAAAGTAACACAGTCTGTTGCAAAATTTGAAATATTTCCTTAAATTAAAATTCAGTTCCTACCTTATATACCACTTCAGCACAATCTATTAGATGGCAATGTTTTTCTAAACTCTGACTTATTTAAAAATTTGAGAAAATGCCCTACAGGCTCTGCATTCAAGTGGATCCTATCTAAGCACATCACTAACATGGGCACACTTGCACATGTACAGTTTTCCCTAAGGAAATTAGAGGGGGTCAAGAAGATAGAGAAGAAAAACTACAAGATAAACCCAAACAGTTTCTACTAAATTCATTGAATGAGAAAGGAATCCCTTTTAAAGCTAGAAGGATTCTTCCTATATAGTTCTGAGTAAGGGGTAAGAACAGAACCAATGTAAGCCGTCACAAATTTTTAGAAAGAACAGAAATAAGTATGACATTAACTTCTGATGTACACACATTCATTTTCAAGATTTTACACTGCAAAAAACCTGCAAAATGCTGTCAATTGTAACAGCAAATCTGTTCTAAGTAAGAAGGAAGTATTATATATATTATTGTATTGGATAGAACAATATGCATTTAAGGAAGATTATGCCTTCTAAAAGTTAATGTCCTCCTGTTCAGCAATGCAGATCCTGAAGTATTAAGAACATTACTCAGAAACAGGGGCAAAATACCGAACAGAAGGAAGAAGGGCTCAGGTTTTCTTCTCTCAGGAAAAGTTAAGATGACCAAGCCCACGCATGATTTTACCATCAATCACAACAGAAACTGCTGTGTGCTTTGTTTACCAAATTGGAAATGATAATTTCATTATTTATATAACATTCAGGGAGAAAAATGAAGGTGACATTTCTGCTTGCATACTGAAAGTCAAAATTCTGAGTGCTAAGTTTGTGAATAAAAGGGAGGCTTCATGTTAAAAGACTTGGATTTCTTGGTGATTGTTTTAACTATGTGCTAAGTTGCTCTAGAATATGTTTTGTTAGTTTTTTGTCATGTTTCTCATCTTGAAAATTATTGTTTTGCTCTGTCATTTCCCTGTTAGGGAATGGATTGTTTTCCTATATTTTTGAAGATATGCTTGTAGCACAATTTCTTTTGCTTTTTCAGTTTAAATAACATATTTAATTAAAGATTTCTAGAAAGAAACAGATCTTGCTAGATTGTTAAGTTCTGTGTTGTTACTCATGATGAAACACATTGGTATTTTAATTGCTATTGCAATTAAAAACCTAATTAACCTTAAAAGAAAATTTTGATTCTTCTTCTTTGCTTTAATGGACAAAATTATCTTAATGTGTATGCAAAGTATATTTTAACGCATTGTATGTCAGCAGTATATTCAAGGTACACAACATCATTGGTGTTTCAGTGAACGGAAACACCTTTAATTGTGGCAGCAAAGCTAGGAATAACAATGTGTATTCAAGGAACGTCACTGATATTTTCAAAACATAAATTGCATATGAAGCAATGCACTGTGAAGCAAAGGACAGAAGAGAAATTGTGTAGCATTGTTTCTGATATTCCAAAGAATCTAGGTTAGGAAGCAGTGTTTCATGCTTATTTACATGTCAGCCTCCAGCAGGATGCAGCTTGACCTCAGGTTGACTCCAGAGTCACAAGCTAAAAGGAACAGTTATGCAACTGAGCGGCTAAAATTAACCATGTGAAACCCCAGAAGGCTGAGGTGAGGGTACCCAGAAACCATGTAACTTTAAGGAATAATATTTGCTTTTTTCACTGAAAGGACTGGCTTGCATTACTGCAGTGTCCATC
This sequence comes from Coracias cyanogaster, assembly GCA_033124195.1. Classification (NCBI taxonomy): domain Eukaryota; kingdom Metazoa; phylum Chordata; class Aves; order Coraciiformes; family Coraciidae; genus Coracias; species Coracias cyanogaster. Next base: position 42,863 of record JAVSBS010018939.1, on the reverse strand, counting down.
TTTATTTTGCTTACAGACTACTGTCTTTCAATTTCTTGGCATAATTTTCTGTCTGTCAGCTCATTCATTGCAAAATACAATATTCTTTCTGTTAGACAGAAGTTTTTTAATGAATGCCCAGGAGCCTTGCTTCAAGTTAAAAAAAAATAAAAGTAAAAAGAGAGGGAAGAATAAAGTGACATTAAAAATGTAGCTGGGATTTTTTTGTTGAAAGCTTCAACTTTTTATTATTATCTGTATTCTGCTCTACTATTTCTTCAATGAGAAAAGCAGAATTCCTCAGCAGAAGGGCATACTCAGAAACTGGTTGGAGGATGTACATGGGAGGAGGAGCAGATCTCATTTTTGCCCTGTCCATGATCAGTACAAGATTTACCTGCAGGCAGGGTAAGGCAGAGCTGTTGCTTCCTAGCATCACTTAGGAAACAGGGATTTAGTCCCCCAAATAACCATCTTTTTCCAGAATTAAGACTCTGGAAATTTGTGGTAGGTAGGTTGAGGGCCCATAACATCTACTGAGAGCCTCTCTGAGGATTTCAGAAGGACAGAGATCATCACAGGTGACTCTTTGAAACCTGTGCTGCCATGTCAAAGAGTAGCTTAGGAGTAACAGTAGTTATTGATTGTCCACCAAATAGCCCCTTCTTCTCTGAATAACCTGAGTTTCATCACATGTTTATCCAGGTAATACAGTTCCACAACCAGTAGTTGTTTTGCCCTCAGAACCTGGAGTCCAGCATAGTTTACTACATAGTAACAGCATGGACTAATCAGTAAAACTGAAAGGCAGAAGTACAAAATATTGCAAACAAAAAAGCCTCTTTATTAAATCCAAGGACTATACCATAAAAATATTATGACGTCAGAAAACAGTAGATCAGAATTGTTATGTTAGATAATAGGCTTAACTGGCAATTAATCTACTCTGTCCACTGCTACTTTTAGATAACATTGCAGGAAGAATAAGCACCAGGATTTAGTAAGGCTTGTTATGATTACAGACACCATGCCTAACTTTCAGATCCAGATCTCATGTCCCAGCTTTGCACTGAGATCTGTCCTGAGAGCCCCAGGGCTTTGCTAGTGTCAGAAAGTAAAAGCCTTATGAAAAGGTTGGGCAAGACAGAGAGAAAAGACAAAACCAGTGTTACCTGCTTCTTTTTAGTCTTGAATAGCACCTGGAATGAGAGTCCTGTGTTATTTCAGTCAGATCATCCTTACTTCTTTCCTTTCAACACCAATGTATTTTCTTTCCTCTTTTTTTTCTTCTTTTAATGTTCAGTTTAATAAAAATCAGGGCTATCAGGCTAAGTCTTTATCTTTTGCACGCTTCTCTGCGCTGATGACCAGAGAGTCTAAAGTAAACAAAGTTTAAAATAGTTCACTGCTAGTACAGGTCTCAGCCAATAAAATCCATTATACAGAAAGGTGATTAGTCTAACCCAGATGCAGAACAATACAACACAGTACAGCAGAGCCCTGTGGTGGAGCACAGGAGGTAGAAAAAGCAACCCCACGTGGTCTGTCTCCAACTCCCTCATTCATGGAAACTTTTCTGCAGTAAAGTTAACTGCAGGAAACTTTACTACTACTTCACTGTAGCACACCTCTAGTGCTCCACAAGAGAGATTATGTTAAGGGTGGTGAAGACCTTTGTTGGGTTTACTTTTCTCCAGCAGTGAGATTGCAAGTAATTCAGCTTTAGAAAAAGAAGCTGGGTTTTCTATCTTTGCAATACTTCTGTTTGTATTGAATGTGCTTATTGGCACAGACGTTCCTGTTCACTTTAGCGTTTTGGTTTTGTTTCCACCCAAAAGAGTAGTTAGTATTTTCAGGGTCACAAACAAGTCTGTCAAACAGGACACTAAATGCTGTGGAGAGAGGGAAGCTATGTTAAAATGGAAAACTTAATTATTCATATTTCAAATGTTTAACTATTTTCTTATTGTGGTTTTTTTTTTTTGGTTTCATTTTTCATTTTACTTCCTTCCAAGACATCTAGAAGATTTGTGATGGTCACTACTTGACAAGACACTTCAAAAGTCTATCTCTATAGTCAAAGCTTCAAATTTGTAATATTTCAGAGCAAAAGGTTCACATAGACTGTTGTGTGAAAAGCAAACACTTCCTGGAAAATATGATCCAGGGATATTAGTAAGCTGAAATTAACAAAATTCCTGACAGCAAGGCATTTGTTCTGGTGTAAGGAAATATTAATTTACTGAAGTTATGATAGCATATTCATGTTTTGTACAAAACATGCTACATCTGGAAACAAAGAAGTATGCAATTTATAGAGGCGGATGGGAAAAATTTCAGTGATATATTCTAAAATACAATTAAGAGTTAGGATTTAACATAAGCATATAAAGAATTTGACCATATTATTTTCTTTTTCCCTGAATAATGTAGCTACATTAAAACTTCCCAAGCTTCCAATTTTAAGCTACCAACTATACCTAAGAAAGAAACAGGAGACTAGTTCAAAATGAAATCATAACAAGTTTTTACACTGCAAAGCAACAGATGGTAAAATCTACTTCAAACTTTGAATTTCTTATTCTAGGACAATAGCAAACTTTATTATACTGCTGTCTTTCCAAAAGTGCTACTTATAATATAATAGCTAAAAAAGAATGTTACCAAGGTCATGACGCTCCAGTAGTGTGCTCAGAAGTGCCACCTGTGAAGAGAATACACTGGGACCTTATTTCTCCTTGACTCAGAATCCTGTATCATTTCTAGAGCTAGCAAATAGTACTCCATGACATTTTGCAGGAAGGAAAACATAACATTGAAGACTCTTCAGAGCTGCATTTTGTGGAAAGCTCTTTAATTCACACCACCTTTATTCACCTTGCTATTGTCCTTTCCTGGAATATCAAAATGAATCCATATTGGCCTTTATGACAGATACTGGATAACTTGATGAAAGGAACAACGTGACATGATACCTCTTGTAATGAGAGCCTGAACTCAGTGATGTGGGAAATTTCTTGCAATCAAGTGTCTGTATACATAGGCACTCAAGCTAGGCCTTTTTTTCCTCACCTAGGAAAAGGCTCAAGTATATGCAAGCTGACAGATGGGAAAAGGAAGAAGTATAAATTCTTATGGGTTTGGGGTTTTTTTCCAGTTAATGCATGTTTATGTCAACAGAAACATCTGAGTGTAGTACAATAAGTCCTACACACATTCATGTTCAGAAAATCTCAGTGAAGCATGTCATTAATAATTAATATTAAATAGAAATTATTAGTAAGCATTTCAATTTCTTGATCCCTTTAGGAAAACAGTCACAGACATCTTCCAAGATAAATGTTCAAACTTCTTCTTTCTTATGATTTATTTCCTACTTTTTGTGATTGTAGTAAAGGTAAAGTTTTATTCAAATACTTTTTTTAAATCTAGGTAGAATTCTGTAGTGCTGAAATATGAAGAGCACTTTCAAAAAAAATTGCTATGTAAAAATAATTTCATTCTTTGAACTCAGAATGAAGATGGATGATAGCTGTAAGTATATTACTTTGCAATAAAAGAAGCAAAGTAAAAGCCATTAAGCAAATTTTATAAACTTGCATGATTAATAGAAAATATTTGATAAAATGCATGTTAGTGTTCTATTAGAAGAAAGTAATACTTTTGGACTGAAAATCTGTCTTTTTAATTTGCATGCCTTTTTCCATCACTGTCAAGGCTTTGCAAAGCAATGAAGATTACATTTTACAATTGTAACTATTATAAGTTTTAAATGATTTGGGAGAATAATGCAACACAAGATCCCCTAAAGATCTGCTTTTTCCTATCTGGTTATGTATTTTTCTGTGTGTATATATATATGTGTCTGTACATGTGGGTGGTGGGTGTGACTGTAGCATTTGAGCTGACAACATCCCCTATAAAGATAATGATATTGGCATTCTTTTAAATTGCTTATGACTTGGCCAAGACTGAAACGTTTGGACTGAAATTTTCCACAGCAGGTTTATGCATCAGATGGAATCTTATTCAAAACATTCAGGCAAAATAGTTCAGCTATTTCAGAGAATGAGATTAGGCAAAGTATGTTGTTTTACCAGTGTTAAAGAACATTAGAGTACAGTGTCTTGCAAAAGCTGGAACAGAACTCAGAAGCCGTTAGTTACACCACCTCTCTCTGGCAGCAAGTAGCAGTAAAGCCAGCTGCTGAGTGAATGCCTCCTTTGCTTTCTGATCCACACAGAAGAAAGTAGAATATTTTTGCTACCAGATCAGGACTGATGGTGTTGCAGGTTAGTTATATAAATGTTGCAGTTGTGCCCCACAAATATGACCTTTCATTTTAAATAAAAGCTGTAAGAGTAGAGAAGATTAAACCAACACTTCCCTGCTAAACTGTAGTTAAAATTACAAGTGACAAGAAGAGAGCAATTACAAGAAGAGAGCAATTGCTGGAATTTCCACCCACACTTCTGCATTATGATATTGTCTCTATTAGATGAGCATAGACTTACTATTTTTTTTGCTTTCTAGGAGACCCTTGTTTCATCCAATGATTAGGTGTTCAGTTACTAAATATTTGTTCTTTTCACTATGTTATGTAAAGTAACATTGTTGGATCACGTATCTCAGATCTTTATTTTTTAGATCAACTTTGGAAACTGTCCAAGGATGATATATGAAGTTGAAACTTATTTGTTTTCATAACAAGAATCCTTATTGAATCAAAAAATGGAGATGTTTTGTATTCATTCTGTATACCTTCTGGCACACTCCTGCGCTTGACATCTCTCCCTTAAACCCTTGGAGCACTTGTGGCCCTTCCAGTTCCCCATACACATTTACTATACTGTATCCATTTCTTGTAAAAGATGAAACTTGTCAAGAAAACCTCGTATGGGGTCCAGACTCAAATGCTTGGACATCTCAGTCACGAAAGTTCGTCAGTGTCCTGTACCTGAGAATACACACAGGATATAAGGATGAGTCCACAGCTAAGTGGCTCAGTCTGTAGGCGTAGTCTGATAGGGCAGAAAGGTTACTTCCCCATCTTAACCTCTTAAGACACAGGATACTGCTGTTCCCTCCCCTCTTTGAAGGACTCCTGCAGGTCTGAAATGACCGGGACTCACCCGGAACAAAGACATGAAGTATCCAAAAAGAGGGAGCAGAAGAAAGGGACTATGCTCAAATTAGTGCTCAGGGGGAATGTAAGAGAAAGGCAGCAAATAAAAACCAGTAGAATACATAAAAGCAATTGTTACAAGTGCCATACATGGCATTTCTAGCAAGGTCCTCAGAAAGGCATCTGCTTGTTTCTCTCACAAAAGATTTAGACAAGAAATACACTCCATAACTATGTGGACATCTAGAAACTACTCAAAAATACACCGAAAACAGGTCCTTCATGAGGAACCAAATGACAGAGGAGGTCACAGCTCGCTCTGCCTTTAAAATAAAAACCCAGCCTACCTCCCTAAAAATCGTTCCTGGTGTGGGATATGGATTCACAGAGTGAGACAGGTCCAAGCAGAACTCAGGTACAGCATGGTCTGAACTTTCTTAGGAGATGCATAAAACGGAGGAGTGTTCATCTTCAGCATCATCTTCTCTTACTGGGCCAAACATGCTGCTTTCATGGCATCCAGACTGCATACCAGAAGCTGGACTGTGACTTGTCGAAGGCTTTGGCTCTAAGAACAGAGCAGAGCTCTAGAAGAGGACAGTGTTAGGGCATTTTGCCATCTTAATCTCCATGCAGTCCCAGTAACTTGACTAGGCCCAGAATTTTATTTCTGTTATGTATCAGATTTCTGTTCAGAATGCATTAATATAATATGAATGGTATTAATATCCCAACTAAAGAAATATTAGTGTAAAGACATTTTCATAACATTCTGCATCTTAATACTACCCTTCAGCCTTCCTGGGCTGAGCCCATTCTCTAGTGCATAGCAAAACTCTCACTAATTTCAGTCAAACTCCAGAAGCAAATGGCTGTGGGAGAGAGACTGCTTGAATTTCAGTGCAGTGAGATATGATTATTCCCGTCCAGATGTGTTTGCATCAATCATCACTAATAAGTCTGGAGCTGGCTCGTGGTTGACAGATCCGTACGTAACTCCCTACACAGACACTGAGAACCAACAGAAGCCATGTGCACTCCTGCCTCTGTGTGCAAAGCGTGTCCTTATTAAACACCACAAAATCCACCAAGGGTTTTGTTGAGCAATCTATCAATTACCAAAAAGTAGGTGTACCTCTGTTTCTGACTATATTCACTCTTTTGATAGCTCTGCCTCCAACCATGTAAAGCAGTAGCATCCAATAAAGCTGCATTTATCATAGAATCATAAAACACTTTGAGTTTGAAGGAACCTTCAAAGCTGTAGTTGAACCTCCCTGCAATGAGCAGGGACATCTTTAACTAGGTCAGGTTGCTCAGAGACCCATCCAACCTCACCTGGAATGTTTCCAGGGATTGGGCTTCTACCACCTCTCTGGGCAACCCATGCCAGTGTCTCACCATCCTCATTGTAAAAAATGTCTTCTTTATATCTAGTCTAAATCCATTCTCTTTTAGTTTAAAACCATTACCCCCTGTCCTGTTGCAACAGGCTCTGCAAAAAAGTTTGACTCCATCTTTTTTATAAGCCCCTTTTAAATACTGAAAGGCTGCAACAAGGTTTCCCCCAGAGCCTTATATTGTCCAGGCTAAACAACTGCAACCATCTCAGCCTTTCTTCATAGGAGAGGTGTTCCAGCCCTTTGATAATTTTTGTGGCCTTCCACTGGATGCTCTCCAACAAGCCCATGTCCTTCTTCTGTTGAGGACTCCAGAGCTGGACACAGTACTCCAGATGGGGTCTCATCAGAGCAGAGTAGATCCGGAGAATTACCACCCTTGACCTGCTGGCCACACTTCTTTTGATGCAGACAAGAAAAGCAAAGTATTTTTGAAATCTATCTGGCACGTTATGAGGCAGGTGTGATTTCACTGGAAAGCATTTTGATACCAAGATAATAAGCACTATAAAAGGTTATCAGCCAAATTCTGATAATTGGTACTTGCAACCACATAGTAAGTCTGCTAGTGTTTACGTTTTTATCTTGTATTATAGACTACCTCTTTTGAAGTAAAAATATAATTAGTGGCTAAAAAAAGAGCATATTAGATTCTTCACAGTGTAAATTGGTGCGGTACAAATTTACTGAACAGTGTCAACTCAGGTTCATGCTTGAGTTTAATGGGATAGTGAGGGAATTTGAAGACCACATCAAAAGAAACTCTGATAGTATCAAAATAACTGAAAATTCATAAGCAAATCTTGTAAATTCTTTTGCTCTCTATATGGTTCTTTTAAAATTCAAATGGAAAGATAATTAAGATAACGTATCTAAATATAGAAGATATTTATGACTGGAAGCAGAACCAGCAATTTATTATTGTATGTTATCCAGTTTACTTAATTGACTAAAATTCTTTTCCATTAAACTTATTATATATATTCCACATGTATGACAAATGTTTTCCCATGGATTTTTTATTCATTGACATTATAAATTGTCTTGTATTTGTTGATAAGATTATTGTTAAAATATACCTTTTTGATGTGTGCAAAATTATCTCTATCCACATCCTGTATTCCATACAGTTTCTATGTACTAGACGCTTAAACAGTAGTGTTACTGTATTTTAGAATCATAGAATCATTTAGGTTGGAAAAGACCTTTAAGATCATTGAATCCAGCCATTTAACCAGCACTGCCAAGTCCACTGCTATAATGTTTCCCTAAGCACCATGTCTTTTAAATCCCTCCAGGGATGGTGACTCAATCATTTCCCTGGGCATCCTGTTTCAGTGCTCAACAACCCCTTCAGTGAAGAAATCTAAACCTCTTCTGGTGCAACGTGAGGCCATTTGCTCTCATCCTATCCTTGGGAAAAGAGATCAACGCCTGCCTTGCTACAACTTCCTTTCAGGTAGTGCTAGAGAACAATAAAGTCTTCCCCTCAGCCTCCTTTTCTGCAGACTAAACCACCTCAGTTCCCCCAGGTATTCCTCATAGGACTTGCTCTGTAGACCATTCACCAGCTTTGTTGCTCTTTGGACATGTAGAGTAGTCTGTTAGTATCTAGTAATGCTGAACAATGACAAAGGGACAAATGTTCCTTTCAGTTTATGAAAACAAAAAGAAGGCTAAACCAGAAATATTCAGTCCACAGTATTGGCCTCATGGTTTCAGCCTCGTGAAAAGACAAATACTATTGAAATTAGACTGGAACAAACTACCTATTTGCAGTCTTGACAAGGTATTGGAAATCTCAACTCACAGTTTGAAATCAACAAAACTTAATAGGCACAGGACCCAACCTGCCAAGGATTAGGATTGTGCAGGGTTATAACATACATGGTCCTGACTTTTAATTAGGTACCAGAGTTCTGAAAATCCTGAAAGCTGGATAATTTTCTTGTTGAGTAGAAGTCAGCAAACTGTGCTACATACAAATTGCAGACACAATCAGAATGGAGAGAATATAAGCCATGAAAAAGGGCACTTCTGCAGAAGCCTGCCCCAGAAAAAGCAATCAAGGGCTAAGGTTGAGTGAGGAATGGGAAAAAATGAGTTTTCCGAGTATGCATGTACCTCTGTCTGTTCCAGTTTTCTTGAGCATGGAATTGATGGAAAAAATTGTACATGATAAATGTACCAAATTTCTTTTTTGTAAAGTGCAAAATACAATTTTCTACTCTATTCTGATGCACTACACTTCTGAAAGGGGCCAAAGGTGTTAGCACTGACCCAGAAAACACCTAAGAAATGTAGCATAGACAATTCCGATTTGGGTTCACCTTAAGAAGTGAATCTTAAGAGTTCACTTACCAATGACCCACAGCTGGCTAATTGGGCATAAAACCCCAAAATTCAGAGAAAATCAGGGAATGCAGAAACGTACCCCCCAACTAACCTACAAGCTAACAGTATCTCAAACACTGTAGCATTTCTCCATAATTAGGTCAGCATCCCACAGCATGAGGAGCACAGCTCTTACCCTGACTCATAGCTCTTCAGTGACTTGTTTCAAACCAAAGGAGAATGGACTTATGCCTTTTACCAGCTAAACAACGTTCACTGCATTTTCAAACGACTCATCTTTCTATATTACATTTTTGGAATTCAGAAATGTAGATTACCATCTTCTCTGATTTTTTTTTTTTTTTTTACATCTCAGTGTTGCCTGGCTAAGAGAAAAGAACATAGTGAAGTGCTACGTTAACTAGTCTTTTCAATGTTTTCAGCTAACCAGAAAGTAGAGTTTAAAGAGTGTGACTGAGTTATACCTAAGCCACTATTGGGTTTTTGCAGTCTTTTCCTCCAGATCCTTAGATGCTCTAACAGTTCTTCCCCAACCAGCTTGACAGCTTTGTGTTGCCTTAGATATGGGGGCTAGCAAGAAGTGGGATTGTTGCGGTTGGGGCACAAGCATCCGTACCGCTTCCCGACAGGGGAAGGAGGTTGAAGGCAAAGTGAGATACCTTCCCACCAAGCTCGTAGGCAATTATGGAGACCAATGAGTATTCAACAAGTTTATTACCAAATATATTCAAATAAAACCGTGTCTACTCTATGGAAATATTACGGTATCAAATGACGCCACGCCCACCCACTCACTCCCCCTTCCCTGAGGAAGCTACTTTTACAGCACAGTTGAGGCCTTAGTAATTTTTATTTTATCTAAATCTGGCACATCATCTCCATGTAATAAACTTGATCTGGTGCAGTGTAGCATAGAAATTTTAATGATCATAGAATGGATATCAAACTGCTTTAGTCCTCTGCATGCTCATGACTAAAACAACAAATGGAGAGGTCTCTTTTCACAATTGTATCCAGCCTAATACTACCTGTTTGCCTCTTTCAGATTAGATGATGTATGAACTATGTGTTTATGTATTTTTACAGATTACAAAGGGTCTTGGGTTTGGATTCTCTGGATGAAGTGTTAGACACGAAGCTTGTGAATTCAAAGCATATTGTCCAAAATGCATACAATGTTAATAAGCAAGGCATTGTCACTTTAGAAGATAAATCAAGTGAGTATTCTAGAAGTTATTTAACTTTAATACGTAGTTTACTAGTACAAAAATGTTATTTCTAATCTATACCAACATGTAGCATACTTTTATGACCACATCTATACTAGAGTTTTTACGAAGTACGCCATTGTTATCCTCTGACATCCCAATAGTAAGAATCAGTGTTTATTCCATATTCACACTCCTAAACATATTCCTGCTTTACAGAAGGATTGAAAGATGAAGCAGCAACTTTTTAGTTATAATGATGGGGACATTTTTCACTTCAAGACAGCCCTTGCCTGCCTGAAGTGTTTACATAAGGAAATGTGTATTAAAAATTGGAGGGAAAAAAAAAGTACACTAAGGTCTGCTTAAAATTTCTGTTTTGAGTTTTCAGTCAACGTATTTTGAATCTAGTACTGAGTTGAAAACTGCTTTTCACATCAGGATGAAAGTATAGGATCTTTGCTGCTGTGATATACCATTTACAATATTATTGTCACTATATTTTCTACAAGATTTGTAAAGAACTGAAATACAAGATTGGAACCTGGTTTGATTTGTGAATGAAACTTCTTCCAGAGCACACATGTTTATTTTAAAAGACAGTTGGAGCACATCAGGATAATTTCCTCCTTGCAGAAATGACAGGACTTGAATGTATGGGTGCTTTTCAGCATCTTCACTGCAATGCACTTATGAAGGTGTAGCTTGAACTAATTTAGCTGATTTTTTGCAGGGCAGATTAAGGATTTTCAATATGATCCATTGATCATATTGATCATTGGCAATGTGTTGATCTACCATATACGAGGAACTTCTTAAAGAATTTTCAGCTTTGCTCTCATCTTAAGGTTTAACATTTTTCTCTTTTTTTTTTCTGCTTTTAATTTCTGTTTTTCTCCCCTATACAGAGGAACTACCTCACTGGATATTATCAGCAATGAAGTGTCTAGCAAATTGTAAGTAAATGCAGAATCAGGGGAAAAAACCCAAACCACTCACCTTTGTAAAAATCAGTTGAACAGATTTTTTTTTTTTTTCCCCCACCTCCTTTGTAGGGCCCAGCTATTCGGATTTGAAGCAGCCTACATACTCAGGGTTTGAAAGAGATGTCTTCAAAACTATAGTGGACTACTTTGGCCAAATGAAAGAACCTCTTCTCACATTCCATTTTTTTGATGTTTTTGTTAGTGTGTTAGGTAAGTAGTTTGGAATATACTGAAAAAAATATTATTTTGAATTAATTTCCTGAAATTAATTTACCAAATGGCATCACAGCTCATTCCTTTGGGACCTCTACTATCCATTCTACATAAAGAAGAGGTAAATATTTAGATCTATTTCATATCACAAGTCTTTATACTTATGTCTTTTTGACTACATTAGTTCAAAAGTCTTCCATTGCTTGTCTTCATAATTTTTTTAAAGGGTTCTGTTCATTGCTTGACACTGCCACGACTCGCAGATGGATTTTAAGAGATTTTTCTTTTTTTTACAAATTCCTAAGCATCTTAAAAAAACTCACATAAGCTTTCAGAAATTGCTTGACTGAACTCTAGATTTAAAAAAAAGTGTTATAAAGGCTGTTTTTAACCTTGCCAATATGATATCTGAAGGAAACTGAAATCCTTCATTGCTTAAACTTAGGATATACATAAACTAACCTAGTGCTTTAAATAAACAATTGTTTAGTTATTAGCTGTAATTTTTAAAGAGTTCACACTGTATCAAACTGACCTCTACTCATCCTGTAGCTATAGATAGCCTATTGAAAGATAGTAAATGTGAAAATGTGATTACATTTTATGGTTACATTTCAAAGAAGTAGTGAGTTGAAAAGTAAGCATGCTTTGTAGCACGTCACTTTTCTGAGCTTAAGTGGGAACATCATGGCTTTTAATGCAGATGAAAAAAGCATTCAGAATAACACTTATTTCTGGAAATTAGTATTTTTATACTTTTAGTTGAGAATCTTGCTCCCAACAGAATAGAGT
>JAVSBS010018939.1:14353-25497 GCA_033124195.1 Coracias cyanogaster | reverse complement strand
GAAGAATCCAGCATTTTCGACAATCCCGGGATCCTCTTGGGGGGGGGAGCAAAGGTCTATGCAAAGGCTCATGGGAGCCGCAAAGCATTACTGGGAAAGGAGTTCACTGTCTCAGTGAGACATAAATCTCCGTTCACCACACCCTCTGATTATCTTATTAAAGGGTTATTGTTCCTGACAGTTCCTGATGGATACTGGGAACTGCGTACTGGTAAAATGGTCATGATTCATGAGATACTTTGTGAAATTGTTGGTGTTCTGTAGATCAAAATAAATGGCCATAGTTTCCCCTTTTCAGTTAAAAAAAAAATGTCTGTTTAAAAAACTATTTTAAAACAGGAATTCAAATAACCGCTATCAATTGCCTTGGACGGTGCTTCCAGGAATTTCCACTTTTATTTCTTTCTATAATCACATACATGAATTCTTCCTCACTTATTCAAGAATATTTGTGAAGAGGAAATATGAATACTTTTATGGGTAAGAACTGTGCATGCAAATATGTGTTTGCACAGATGTTTATGCCATTAATATCTTTCAAGGACTGTTCCTATTCATAAATGTTCAATAAGGAAGCAGCACACGAAGTCCTTCAGAAAGAGTAAATACTTGAAGTAACTATGGCAATGAAGAATTCATGAAAACTGCAATGCATCTTCATGAAAGAGTTGGAGAATAAATTTCAGTAAAGGATAGTCCTAAAGATAAAACCTCCTGTCAATTGCTTCCCCAAACAGAAGACTGCAGTGCATGCATTTGCTAAATTATCAACTATTTTACAGTGAAACACTTTGTCGAGTATTTAGAATATCATTAAAAATGTATTCCCTGATCTACTCATAGAATTATAAAGAAAAATGGTTGTAAAGGCTCAAACTCCTCCATCTGGAGTGGCTTACACAGGACATGATGGAGGTCTACAACTCTAAAGTGATATGGGAAAGTGGGACAAGCAGGGACTATGCACCATGACCTCCAATAAAAGAGCAAGGGCCATCAGGTGAGGCTAGTAGAAGCCACAGTCCCACAGGATTTAAGGGTTGGGTTTTCATGCCACTCATCATAGACTTGTGGAACTCCTTCCCAAAGATGTTATGAGTGCCAAAAGTATGCAATTGTTCAAGGGGAGATTGGACAAGTACTTTGAAAAGTGATCTGTTGTCATTAAACAGAAAAAAACCACATCAAGGTCATGATATTCCATCAGCAGAAAATATTAAGAGCTGGGAAAGTATGCAGGGAAATGCCACATCCACTTACTTATCCTTATTTTTCCTCCAGCATCCACTGCTAGAGACAGCATGCTGTGCTTGGTGGACCCCTTGTCTGAATGGCTGCTCTTGCACTCCAAGGGGACAGAGTTTTTTCGTACCTGTTTGTTATCAGGTAAGCTATCAGCAAAAGAGCCAAATTGGGAAGATTATATCTTTTTGCTGGGCTAACAAAAAAATTGCTGGCCTGCAATATTTAGTTAGGTAATGTTTATATATTGGTTTGAAAATTATTTTAAACTAGTGCTGCTTCTTTTCTTGTTTATAGACTGTCCTCAAGTGTATTACAATTTCTCAGCTTGATTTTTAATGCAACTTATGAATAATGTTAGTCACTAATTCTTAGACTACGGATTTTACAAAAAAAGTTTATCGTCAATATACATTCTGCTTCTCTTTATTTTTATGCAGACACACGGGCCACATTCCTTGTCTGGATGCAGTCTTCCTGGATTGATGCTTCTGATGTAAATACTAGTGTTTCCATATGCTAAATTCTGTCTCAGCAAGTACTTCCTAATAGTGACTCAAAATCCAATATTCATAGACATTACTGACTCATTTGGACTATATGTACATGTTGAATAGTGTACAGAATGCCACATGATAAGTGAAAGTAAATCATTACTTTAAATGAATAGTAATAAAAGTGTATTTTTTTTGCTTTCCCTCAGCTGAATTCACAGTAACTCATACACTAAGAAACAATAAATAGCAGCTGGTATTTACATTTATTATAAATCACATACAGCTTCAGGTACCACACACTGAGAAAGAAACATTGGTCAAAGAATGCAGGTTATCTCACTAGTCTTTCCAAAATCTATTTTGGAATGTGCTTGCTCCTTTTTGAATAATAGTCAGAAGGAAGACAAAAGGAAATATTTCTATTAGTTCACCTGAAAGATGTCACATTGAAGAATGCAAAAATTTCCTGTCCCACAAAGTCAAGTCACCTTTGGGAATAACGGCTTTCTTTGTGAGGGAGAAAAGAAGATGGGAAGAATATGTTTTGAAATGTTTTATTAAATAAGCTTTTCAGAAATTTAAAAATCAGATTATAATGATAATAATTACAATTAATACCAATACTTGTACATAATTCTATGAACCGAACACCACATTGTGCTTCAGAAGTATAATTAAATTTAGCTTTGTAGAACAACTTTATAAAATGTACAAGAAACTTATCTATTTTTCTGAGGAAATGTAAAGAAGTACAAGAAGAAATAAGGCTCAGAAGTGTAGCTTTCATATGGAGGTGGAAATTGCACCAACAATACATATGCCAATGGTTTGGCCATATCAGTCAGAGATGAAAGCATTCATGATTTTTACCACTTCCTATCTGGATTTGTAACTCAGTTAGCTAAAAGTGTAAGTTCTTGCTGTTTTCAGTTTGCAGACCTATTTTTCTCCTATAGTCAAACAAATAGAACTAAACTCGGGTAAAAAAACTACTTCCTTTTTTTCTCAAAGTCATACTACAGCTGCAAGGCCCGGAGTTATTCCCTAGGAGTTCTAACTTCTACCTTCCCCTCCCTATCAGAAAGAGATGCTTAGTGTCCAGTGCTTCCTCTCTCTCTTTAATATGTCATAGTTTAAAAGACATCCTTTCATCTTCCTGTTTCTCCTGATTTAATAAGTGTAAGGTTAGAAAGGATTTTGAAATTTGTCAATTTGTCCAGGTCACTTTGTCCAGACAATGCAGGAAAAATGTTTAGGCAGGACCACTTGATTGCGGAAAAAGTGGTTCAGCAATTTCAGAGCTCCTTTTTACTGATTTTCAAGGCCTAGAGTATCACAGACTCTGTTTCACTTACTCCTTTCCAAATATAAACTTTTAAGCCTGCTGAGTTGATTAGTCAGCAGCCATTGCCTGGAATCGTAGATTTATATGACTAAAACACTCTCCAAGGCATATAAGAAAGCCTTGTTAATATCTAGCCAGACATGGATGAAGAAAGCTGATTTAAATACATCATTAAAGACGTTAAAGCCAAACATTGTTTGTTAATTTCCTAGACATACCCATTGATTCTTGAGCTAATCAGGTTTTTATTTCAGTCGCATCTTTCTCCATTTTTGTAACTCCTAACCTCTTAACAGAGTAGTTTAACACTGCTAGATGAGCTAGCCCTCCAAAGCATTTCTAGGTACTGATCTTCCGGTGTTAGTGAAACAGCTAATTAACTCTGAGGTTTTCTCTTAGAGTGAGTCAACTATTTCCTTCTGAGACAAACCCACTTCGGGGAGGCTATGGAGGTTGTTAACTCTGATAAAAATAAGGTGGGTTTACATATGCATAAATGGTATAGATGTTTGTGTAAACCTGCACCAGACTTGACTCCCTTGACCCTTGGTTTTGTACCCTTTAACATCTGCACACTTGCGGCACCCTAGGCATGCAACACTTAGGAAAAAACCATTAGTCTCAGTGTTTCAAGCTGTCACACTGAAGCATTTTAACAGAAAGAAACATTTAAGAGGTAACTGGCATGACTGCCACAGACACAGGAGTCCCAGAGGAGTCCCAAGACAAGGCTTATACAGCGCAGCTCTAGACACAGCCTTCAGCAATACAGGCGTGATTGTCCTGTTACAACCTGTCCAAGAGCTAAAGGGGCCTTCTTACAGGGCAGTTTTTAGCAGTACAAGTATAGCTTCCGAGACCAGTTTTCTTTCCCACTCTTTCTCTTCTTTTCCCATATTTCCTTTTCTATGCAAACTTTGCCTTGAGATATTTACCAGTATTACAGGTGTTAATTCTTCATTTTGCTTAATCACTGTTATTTCCTCCTTTTTCTATTTTACACTCAGCATAAAACCCCCATGGTACTTCCAAGTTGCAAAGTAATAATAGATTTATCTAATAAAAAAACCTTCTGGCTTACTGCCAGTTTTCTAGCATGTTCCAAAGATCTCTTTTGGGTTTTCATTATTTTAAATGAGCATCAAAGACCCATGTGGTCACCTGAGCAAGTGTCCATGCTAGAACCTACTTTATTCAATTTTTAATGATTTTCTTATCCCAGGAAGACTCTTCTGATGGCTTTTCTAGAAGTGATGACTCATCTAATTTCCTTAAATTCATACAGTAAATTACAATAGTGGGTAGACACAAACCTCTCACAGATTTTATCAAAGGCATACAGGTGTCAAAAAATGGTTTTTTGTGTGCTATGTAGACTGCTTTCTATGGTAATTTAAAGTTGATAACAGCTTAGTGAAACAGCTATATTGTTTCCTAATTGTTCATGACTTATGGCAGTCTTAATCACCAAAATTCATATCAATTAATTCTTGCTCAAAGATTTATCTCTTTCGATGCACTAACAAGTACAGCTGCTGATTGCTGTGTACACTTTAAAAATAATTTTGTGTTATTTATCATTAGTTTAAGAATTCAAAGAGATGTGATACAGCACCCTCTTTTGAAGCTGAAACTCAATATGTACTAAAGGCATGTTTTGAAAGAACTCTTTTCTTTTATTACAGTGAGGAAGATTGCCTGCCTTTTCAAAGATTAACCTAATCTAGGTTCTAATTACATTAAAAAATCAATCTTTTGACAAATCTGAAGTACTCTAAAAAATCAGAGGTTACAAACACTGTAATAGACTTGTTATTTCTTAGATCACTGTGGTTTAAAAATATTATCTAGGTATAATGAAACTAAAAACCACGTAAGATAGCTTTATTTTGATCACTCACTGGCTACTATGTACTAGTCAGGTAACAAGGTGGCTAATGTTGATATTGATATTAGACAGTTTGGATATTGCAGTCTTGGGTGTTCCTGAGTTTTTCACACCCCCTCTGATTCTAAGCACATCCATAGAAAACACCTGCCACGGCAGACTTACCATAACAACTATGGGTAGGATTTAGTCAACCTGATTTCGGAGCTCTTTCATAAGAAATATGAAGTTCCTGCATATACATGGGATCCAGTCTCATGACTACAGCTAAATGACAGTTAAACCTCCATCCTTCTTTTGTAAAACAGGGACACTATTGGGATGGTTGGGCTTTAAACTTTCAAAATTTAAAAATTAATTCCTGTTTTCTAAAAACAAACATTTCTGAAACTGCAGACAGTTGAAATGAACAACAAGAGAAGTTTTAGGTGATGCAGACAGAATTTTAATGAGTTCAGGTACCTACAGTCTCAGAAAGGAGCTACTCTGGATCATATGTTAGGACAAAGTGTCTTTTGTCCTTGGCAGGCTGATTCCATGCTATCCCACAGATTTATACTAAAACATGTTAACGCATGCATATGTTTAATATCTATTAATTCTTAAACCTTTTTTCCCTGCAGTTCTTCAAGGGTTAACACTTCATTTGTCTTGACCCTGTGAGGCTCACTTCTATGTGCACTTTCATCTGTGTTATTGCATATGAAGTCATGATTCTTAGGAGGACTGCAGCTCCCAGTGGAAAATACACTTCTAGTTGTTAGAGGGAAAAATCCATGTTGATTTCTTTTGCACATCTAGAGATTTGAGAACAGCTCTTAAGATAAAACTCTAAGGTGCTTTCATGAGCAGAAATTCTGGGCTGCTATTCTTATCCTGAAAAAGCTGGAATACCAGGGGAATCAATACGTACTTCCTTTCACAAGACCTCCATGAAGCCTGCAAAACTTTTTCATCGGGATTCTGAAAGCTATTGATGTCCAAATAATAAATAATACATAACCTTATCCATTAGTTATCACCACTTCCTCTCAAGTTTTATCCTAGGATATATCTTACACTACAAGATTTGGGGGTCAAGTGCAAAGTCTACTTTCCCAATATAGCTTAGGCAATAGTTCTTATGTGATGACATTTCTGATCTGATATAAAAAGATGACAGCTTGGGGTTGACTTTTGCAAAAGCATTGAGTAGTCTTGTAGATAGTTTTACATTCATAAATCATTTTGTTTACCTCTTATCATGGCATACATGAAGTGCAGCAAGGGATGTCGTGAGGTTGCATGTAGCTTCTGTCAGCCCTCCCTTGAGATGATGATTGTGTTTTGGGATTTATGTATAACTCAGAGAACAGACTAGAATTCCCATGAAGTATGATCCCTTTGATAATGGCACAGCTAGTGACAAACATCCCACTACTGAGATTATTGCAAGGAATTTCAACTATATTCCAATAAAAATCAGAATAAAGCTGCCTATTGGAGTCTTTTCTAAAATTTATTCAAGTTTTACTTATTTATTTTTTTGTGGAAAAGGTGGGTTGCTTTTTTTTCCCCTGCTCTGAGGCAATTGTGGCCAACTTAGGTTATTTGCAGAGCAGAAGAAAATCAGGAATGCTATATGGAACATATGTCAAGGCTTATTTCATTCAATCTACAATGCGCATGAGATTCTTCTGAAGAATCATTAGATTCTTTTTTCCTGGGGATATCTGTCTTGGACAAACAGAACTGAAAAAAAGTTGCATATTTCAGCTGAAGTCCCTTAAAAAGTTTATATTTTTTTGTATTTCTGTCATAACATCAATTAAGGATCAATGATTTCATCTATTGTTTATGGTAGACTGAGTGCAAGTGCCACACTGATAGATCACTAGGTGTAACTCCAGCCATTGAAATAAAAACACTACTCAAACTCTGACAGCAGCATCAGTGGCAATAGGAGCAAGGAGAGAGTGGTGTCAAAGCAGCCTCTCCTGCCAGGAGCAGAATGACAACCACCTTCCTCACAAGGTTTTAGGTATATGTTCTTGTCATTTGATAAGACTACATTATGACCTTACTGCAAGTATCTGTGAATAGTGCTGCCTTACTGGATTTTTCCCAACGTCTGTTCAGGTTTTCTATGAAACAAAAGGAGACAGGTGCATTCATTTGCATAGCCAATAGTAAAATGCCTCTGTATAGTGGAAGGTACAAGATAATTGCTACTGCCTGAAGAAAATGTTTTGAAGCTTTATCAGTAGTACTCCCAAGGCTGTTATGCTTGGAAAATTATTTTTAATTGTGTTACGCAATGGTTTAGGAAGAAGATAGCCAAAGGGCAGGGGCAAGCAACAGGTTAGGGGCTAGGCAGAAGCTGTACATATGCAAATACAGTTCCAACAAAGGGAACTAAAGCATCTTTTAGCACCCATGGTTGCTAAAAGAGATAGCATGAACAGTCTTCCATCACCTAATGAAAAGTTGTGTCACTCAAGGTCAACAATGACCAGAAAAAAAGTGAATGTTACTTCCATCTAAAGAACAGCAAGAAGAAACTAGGGAAGTATAGTCTTCACCTCAGTCCCTGGTCAGGAAACATGTCTCCTTGAAATTCATTTCCAAACAAGAAAGAAACCAAATTAGCCAGTGCAGATTTACCAGGGCAAATCTTACTTGCCCCAGCTGCTTGCCTTTTCTCTAAAGAAAAGACCAGATAAACGGCTGAGACAAGAGTGGGTTAATGTACCTTGACTCTAGCAGTGCTTTTGATACCAGCTCCCAGGCATTCTTACTTGGAAACAGAGGAACTCTGGGTTGTGCAAATGGACCGTTACACAGGTTGAAAACCAGCTGGACGGCCAACCTGCCAAGCTCATAGCACAGTAATCAATAGCTTGATGTTCACTTGGCAGAGGTAACAGAGATACCCTAGGGTCAATACCATAGCTGATATTATTCAGTGTCTTCATCAGCAGGCTGGATGATGTGACAGAATACACTCTCAGCAAATTTGTGGATGATGCTACACTGGGGAGAGAATTGATAGACATGCCAAATGGCAGAATTTAAATCCGGAAGTATCAGAATAAAATACAAAAATGGACCAGCTGAAGCCTCATGATGTTCTCTATGAAAAGTATAAATGTCTCAACCCAGAGACAAATAACCATGTAAATCTGTACTGTCTGGGAACTGACTGGCTGAGTAGTAAACCTGCCAAGGAGGACCTGAACTGTCAGAATGGAAGCCAGTTTCAATCTCAGCCAACATTGCGGTCTCATTTCAGATAAGACAAACCTCAGAAACCAAGTAAGATGAAGTACAGAGGTACATTAGGAGGAGCATGGCCAGTGGAACAAAGAAAACTGTTGTAGTTCTTATTTCCCTCCACTTGTCACTGGTGATGTTGCACCTGAAATTTGTCCCATTCTGGGCCCACATTTGAAGAAGGATGTTAGGAAAACTTGATAGTGTCCAGTGGAGTGCTGCCAAGATGGTCAGGAACCTAGGAAAAAGAGGTACATGGATTGTCATGACTGCTGATAAATGTGTAGCTTGATACAATGTTGATACCCCAAGCACACGGTTTCATTATATAATGCTTACAATGTATATTTGAAGATCTTCTTCATATTACCGACCTAATTTTCAGGGATGACTATTTCCTGAGTTAGATTATTACATAGAAATTCAGCAGGTGTGAACTTCTGTGCTTTTCCCAGATGGGGAGCAGTAGCCTGCAAAGATAAAGTCAATAGGGATGTTCACTCCTGAAAATGTTTTAAGTCATCAGACTCATACAAAGATTACTCAAGTTATGTTTCAAAGCTTTACTTTGCATTGCACATAGCTAAGATGTCCTTTTAAAGTAAAATCATTGATTTTCACGTAGTGACAAATAATACCATCAACTAGGAACTTCAGCATCTGTTTTAATTTAGTTTTCTTTCTGTATCTGCAGGTATAATTCTTCATCTCTAATGATGTGCTGCAAGGATATGCAGATGGCTGCTTCTAGAAAATAAGGTAATAGGGTACCTGACGTTACAGTTAGTGCCTTCAGTTGGGTGCAAGGAATCTTTTTTTGTAGGCATGAAACCATATCAACAAAATAGTGACTTGGTTTAGTTAAAAATCCAAGTCTAGCTGTATAGAGCTCTTTGCAGAATCTGGGTCTCATTTTTACCACATGGATAGTGTCCATAAAAGAAAATAGCATAGTCATACTGAGAGTGGCCTACTTTCCAGTGTGCCTGGTTACTGAAAGGGCTCCACAGTGCCACTTAGACACTTCACATTGAAGTGAATGATCTTGGCATGAGATGTGTAGATGACAACTATAGATTCTATAGTTATGGCTGCAGCATTTGGACCACCAATTTTACTACTGCCAGAGGCACTGAATTCAGCTCTAAGTAGTCTGCAAGCCAAGTTAGGACTCACTGCACATCCTGCATGTAGCTCTATGTATTTATTCTTCCCTTATTGTTGGTCATTATGTATTCAATTGCTATTATGGACATACTGCTCTTCTTTCCACTTCTTGTCTGAACATCTTGTTCTCTCTATAAGGTTCCAGACCTCCTGGGAAATCAGCCAGGGATGCTGAAGCTCTCCCCTTTGGAATTTAATGTGCTGTGGTAAGTCTGTGCAGGCTGCAGGCAGCCCCACTAGGGACTTCAGTGGTTCAGTGGCTCATAAAAAGAGTGGCTGGTTTTCCTTCACAAGACATGACAACAGAATGTAATCTTAAGGTGGTGGTTTCCCGCTTCTACAGAAGCCTGAAGTATGCCTGACATTGACCTTTAGCACAGAGTACCCATTTTCTGTCCTTTCTTTCTGTTATATTGATGAGTTTGATAGTACTTCAGCAAGCAGCCTGGTACTAGGGAGTTCAGAATTTACTGGGTCTCTTCACGAGGTGGCATATCTTGGTGCTGCTCTGCTTAGTAAATGGACACACTTCTGCCATGGCTGCCTGTGAGAAACTTGCCTATATGTGTGAAAAAGCACACAGATTATTCTTCTGCAGCAATTTGTCACTGGTTAATTTTAATAAAAATTTATTTTAAGGTCTGGGAAAATATAATTACATCAGTGATTCTGGATAAGAAGGTAGCTCTAAAATCTGCAAGACAAATATCAGTTTAAATGGTTTGAAATCACATCTTTGTAACAAGGAATTAGAAATATATATATTCGTTCTTGGTTTTGATGTTGTCTCTGTATTCTAAAAAGCTAGAAGAAATGACATGGAGTATGGATGAGAGGAAGGAGCAAAGATTATTATTTAAACTACTAAGTTATGATCTTAAGGAGAACTACATGACTCTCAGACAATGGAGACTGGCTGCCTGAATCACCCTATGCTGCCTTGAAAATATAGTTAAAAATTAACAAACACATAGGAGTGTGATTGTGAAGAATAAAAGAGACCTTTAAAGTTTCTTTCTTTCAGATTCTTAAATAATAAATAAAATACAAAATTTATTTTAAAAATGTACTCTTCCTGAAACAGAATACATTAATGAAGTCTGCCTGCTGATTTTGTTTTATACTACTTAAAAACATAATTAGATGGAGAAAGAGATGGGAGATCTTATACCCAAGGAGATCAGACCCTTTAGGTAGTCCGTAATGTATAATTTCTTCTGTTGGAAACTACTGCTAGTAAAGCCAGTACTACCAGGATATTGTTCATACAATGTAAAGTGGACAAGAACTGACTTGAAATGTACTTGTAGAATAAATAGTATTTAATATACATATTAAATTTTAATATACATATTAAAATATATATATATGTCTAGAATAACACAGGTTTTGAGACAGGAACTTCAGATAGGTATGTTACAGTACGTAAATCTAGGTGTCTATACGTCTCTCAGCTTAGAATATTTTCAGCTCTCAGCTGAACATTTTCCGCAGCAGCAGGATCAACTTCTCCACCTTTGATAGACAGCTCTAGTCTAACCACCAGTCCCATGGAATGCAGAGGCAATATCTCACGCCATGGGGAGACTTATTTTATGAGAGGTCATTCATGTTAAGTCATTTGAGTGTCTTCTCAGCAAGTTTGCTGATGATACGAAGCTAGGAGGTTTGGCTGCTACACCTGAAGGCTGTGCAGCCATTCAGCAGGATTTGGACAGACTGGAGAGCTGGGCAAAGAGGAACCTCATGAGGT
>JAVSBS010018939.1:0-13821 GCA_033124195.1 Coracias cyanogaster | reverse complement strand
TGCTTGGCAGGGGGGTTGGACTTGATGATCTCCAGAGGTCCCTTCCAACCCCTAACATTCTATGATTCTATGATTTTATTTATATTTCCAGTAAAAGGGAGAACATGGGACAAAAAGGAGCCTACTTTTTTTTACCATTAATTTAGATTGGAATTCAAGTGCTCACAAGCTATAATTGACAGATTTCCCCAAAAAGAATTATATTCCATTTATGAAAAGAACTCCAAAAGGCATTTTGGTTTACTTTGCCAGTGTGTTTACTGTCAGATAGCTTCAACCTTGCTTCACTTACAGTTCTTGGTCTCATGCTTATCTGCCCTGTAGGTATAATGTTTGCTCCTCTATTCTATTTTGGGGTGTGCCAACTGGACTCAGGGAGAAAAAAAATCCACCTGCAGTTCTGGAAGTAGTTTGCTCCACTGATTTCTCACAACCAGAGATACAACTAAGATGTTAGCCAGCTATACCAGTAGGCTTATGTCCTCAATCTCTCCCACACATTCTCCAGCCATACCATGGGACACCTAAAAGAGACCCAGTGGCCATCTTACTGAAGAGAGGAGATGTTGTGAGGGCCTGCCCTGTTCTGGGTATGAGTCAAGATGGGGTGTGTGGACAGGCTTTGAGAACTTTTAAACACAGGAATGTTAGAAGGTCTGGACAGCTAGATACAAACATCAAACCAGTCATTGACATTGCACCTCCAAAAAGGAAGTGAAACATACACTCAGAAGTGCTAATCTTCCAGTCCATGGGAATTTATTTCCTAGAATCATGATTACAAAAATGAGCTCAATACAGCTACTGAAGTCATGATGGATAAAGCAAGAATGCTATGTTTCTGGAGGCAATAATTGCCATTATTGTATATCTAACTGCTGGCATAATGATCTTGCCATGTACATAGAATCACTCTAGGTTAGTTATCTACTGAAAGCATGAATGGGAGGGGAAAGAAACAAGGAGGATTAATTTTGACTCTTCAGTCTAGTTTCAGTGATTTGTGTAAGGATGGAAGGAACACTGAAAAATATACGGAGGTATGTCTTCTGAAGCCCAATTTTAGAGTTTCTATTTTCATGATTTGAAAAAGTTAGAAAGGTAAAATGAAGAGAGACAATAACGTGAATCCTGATTAAAGGCAGAGTGATAACAGAAGTCATCAGAAGTTGGCAGAAGACAGTGGATGAATGCAAAACTCATTTTCTGATTTCCCCTTCCTTCTGCTTTGCATATACAAATTATAAAAGTAGCGTTAACTGCAAGGCCAAGCAGTCTAAGGATTTTGTCTTATCACTGCTGTGAATCTAGTGTATTAGATCAGAAATTATCAAGATTATACAGAAATTTAATATGATTTTGAAACGCTTATTCCTCCTAGACATAACAACTGCTACATATGTATTTATTTATTTCTAATTAATCAAGAAATAATTTCATATCTTTGCAGAGGAAGACTTTGGCAACTAGTCCACTGTTCAGTGACATTCAGATTATGTTAATGTAGCTTCTGAAAATGACTGATGTAAATTGAGAGATATCATCCTAAGAGAGAGAAAGAAAGAAAAGGACTAATTCTTGCTGCTGCTGCTGCTCCAGCTGCTGAAGGGAGACAAAGCAGTTCTGCAATGTATGTCCTCTCCAGCCACTGTGAGGTTGTTCTTATCTACTGCTCTCTGATTGCTTGTTTAGAGATGAGCTTCAGTAGTGGATAGACTGATTGCTACATGGACTCTGAGTGTAGTAACTCGAGAAACTTCAAAAAGTGGAAACAAACAAATAAGAATAATTATCATTTTTGCTATTGAAAGAAAAATTATAAGAGTGTGTTCTACCCACTGGGAATGCCTTCTGGTAAATTACTCATGACCACCTATAGCAGACAGTCGGAAAGTCTATTCCTGGCTTCTGCTCTCTCTCTGATTAGGTCCCTGCCAGTATCTATTTCTGGCACATAAATTCTTAAAAAGGCAAAATGAAGCTACTTTAAAACCTTAATATTTCTCCTCCACAAAAGCCATTCAGCTACAACTGCTGAGATACAGATCAGGACAAACAGTTGGTTTTTCAGGGGGAGTTCTGCCCTGTAGATGACTGTTTTATGTCTATGTTTTTACATCAGGACTTTGGTAGTGATAAGAGAAAACTACCAAGTTGCCTTGGGCATATAACATAATCCAAAATAATTTAGGAGGGATACTTTAACAGCACAAACTCCTCTGAGTACAGAGCACTTGAAGGGCTGTGTTTTCATTGTCATTCCATTAGCGTGAACAGAAGCTGTACTTGTAACTCCCTGTGTAATTCAAGAAACTTCAGTAAGAACTGTAAACAACCTGCCAAGTCTTCCTGACTTGTAAGAAATCTTTTCTTCAACTCAGCAAGGTTTTACCTCACAATCTCAGCTGCTAATTTTTCTTTTTGCTAAAGGTGTATGAGGTTATTTTTCTGTAAACAACATTGAAAAGGCCAATTTTCTTCTGGCTAAGCTTGATTAACTTTTTGTCTCTACCTAGTAAAATTGATTTTCTGTACAGAAAGGTTTAATAAACTATATTAATTTAAATACACTCAAAGCCATGATGTTTATTAAAGATATAGCAAATGTGCCTCTCAGCTTGCAAATGTAACTACATAATCTCACAATTCTCTGCTGAACTACATGCCAAAAGCAAATATGTGCTCCATGAATTCTACAAAATGTATTACAGTTATTTCCCATTACTCATTAAGACTGTACTTAATGTCTAAGCAGAAGTTTAGAGGCATTTGTAGGAAATCCTGGTGAGAATTCAGTGTGTGCTACAACCTGAGCCTAGAAGGTTGCACAAGAGGATAATCTTGGGCTGGTACAGGTCTCAGCTGGTGACTCCTTCCTTCTGCTAATGTCTCTCTTCTCTCCAAATCTCTGTGAGAATACCTGATCCAGGGTTCTCTAACCCTTTGCAGATATTTGAAATGGTAAGAGCAAACATACTGTCATGAACAGGTGCTGCTGAAAAAGGGACATACTTGAGCGAAGCAACAAGGAATGAACAAATTTTCCTTGCACCAGAGCAACAACCCTTGTAACTCAGAGGAGAAGGTGTTGGTGTTTAAGTTGGAGAGCTGAAAGATGGAAAAGATACTTTTATTATAAGATGGGGCTACATTATTTCCATAAAAATGTGGCCACATATTTACTATCAAATCAATGTTAATGCCTTGGCACTATTAAACACTTGACGTTGCCATCTTGGAGAGAATATTTAGGATTAATTTGCCCATTTTTTTGTTATTTAAGACCTTAATTTCACAGTGTCTTCTGTGTTTGGAGTGGAGGAGTCTTTTTCTTTTTGAAAGGATGGCTAGGGCTTGCAAACTGAAACCTGAACTGCTATAGAGATTAGAGTTTCTTGTGCAGAGGAATGAATACCTGACTAGGAGAAAAGAAGAAAAAAAAAAAGAATGAAACATAATAGAAATTTCAATTACTTCTGACCCAAAGCAGGATCTGTGACTGTAACTTGACTCAGTCACATTTCCACTTGTTTTCTCATTTCAGTAGTATTCAGTCTGGTGAGATTTCAATACTACCTAGTTGTGAGGTCGAAACTGTAAGCTTTCCTTTATCTGTGAGAACTGACATCTTTCATTTTCTTCTTGAAATAGCAGTTTGAAGCTATACCATATATAATAAAGGGCTTCTGCTTTCTTTTCCAGAGATAGCTAGAGCCCACTACCCTGGGGAGTGACCTCTATGTTTACTTTGGTATCCTGATATACAACTTGCTGTATAAGAATGTCAGTTTCTGTTACCATTAAGTCAGAAGCTTGACAGTTTTACACTTCTAATACTTCAGCTCGCTGTTGCTGCTAAAAAAAAGAATAGGTGAAAAGTCATAAATTTCACACTCATAGCAGGCTGGACAAAGTCTTACCTCTGGATTTATAAATACTCATCCAGATCTGACAATATATCTTAAATGCTTTCATTATGGAGGCTCTGCTTCTAGTCTGACATAGTCAGAAACAGAATCATGTTGCACAAACATTTTTCACCTAGTAGAAATACAGGAAGCTCAGCAAAATCAGGACCGACTGTGATTTTACCCATTAAAGAAGATCAGCTCACCACAGCAGAAACTGCTGTTTTATGCGAAGGTCTATGGTGTGCACCTGGAGGTAGGTACTGCTATTGATCAATCATGTTTAGGTGAGAGATGGCTAACGAAGGGAATCTCCTTCAAATTAATGATATTTCAGGAGACATTTAGTCAGGAGTAATGAAATCATATGGAATATCCACAATCCACTTAGTTCTAGAAAGAGCTGAGAAGCAATCCTGAATACAGCTGTAATAGCATTTATGCAATGCTGAAATTTAGCTCAGCTCAATGGCCTCAATTATTGCTATTTATATTGTATCAGTGAGCAGAGACTTCAGTTGCAGATTCCAGCTGCTGTGGGATGAAAAGATACATACCGGAGCCAATTTTACATATGTGAAAGGGCTAACCTAGAACCCGCTTTCCTATACTATGAAATGCACTGGTCTGGCCTTCAGATCGCTGCTGCCATGGCAGCTCTACTACTGCTACTACTGCTGCCAATGGAGATGTCAGGATGGAAGTGGCAATCCTCTATTTCATAAAAGTGAAAGTCAAAGTCTAAGTAGAATATGGAAATCTCAGAACACCGAAGAATAAAGAGATAGTTAAAAACATGTCTGTCTACGTCCTACATCAAAGCTCTGTAGGGCACAAGACTTTGCAACTTCAGAACTCCTTCAATTCTCACTTGCCACTCCAAGCCACTCCATCCTTACTTACTGGTGTAAAAAATTAACTTTCTTTCCTATACTGAGACGCTCTAGTCTTTATCCTATACCAGTATACACAAATCCCTGAGAGAGTGACCATCCATTCCAACCTCAGGAACTCAGGACTTTGTATTGAATGTAATCATACCACACAACTCTTCTCATTAAATGGTACTTGTAGATTTTTCTTATCTATGAAGTCTTTAGAGTTTAATTACTATGACTGTAATACTTTTCCTTTTTATGAGAAAGAACATAGAATCAAGGAGAACAATATTCTTTAAAGAACGGGAAGCTGTAATGAGAGTTCTTAAAATTCAAGTCACTTACTTGAGTTTTTATATATGCATAACTCTTATTAAGAGAATTCTCCTGTGGAAAAACCAGAAGCAATTTTGGTTCCATATACTGAAACTTATATTTTGTAGGTTTTAGTTTCTTATATATACATATGTACTTACATATTCATACATATATATTTATTCGAGACTATAAGGATACATGGAATTTAGCCACATGAACCAAGAGCTAAAATGGGAAGAAATAAAAACTAGGAACAGAAAAGAAAAAATGTAAATTAAGAGAAATTTTGTTTGATATTTTAATGACTATGTCAAATTCATTTGTGCAAGCCTTTACTTCCAAATTGCAGATTAAGCAAGCATTCAATGAGAGCAGAGTGATAGTTTGTATTTGGGGAGAAAGAGTGCAGACTGGAAAAGAAATTGTGCTCTTCTGTATGTGCAATAAAGTTTGTATGCAGCTATACATAATTTGTAGTAAAGGACATTTTGATTAATCTATGCATGAAGCTGATTACATTTGGCAAATGTAGACAAATATTTAATCTCCACACTATACCATTCCTGCAGACAACAGTCTGGTACACTAAAATGATACTTATCACTAAATGTGGACTCACATGTATTTTACACAACAGAGGAAGATTCTGCCATTTCTGTCACTGGAGAAAAGTGATTTCCCTCAGGGGTCCATACTGGAACTAGTGATGTTTAGTATCTTCATCAATGACAGTCATGTCAACGGCACCCTCTGCAATTTGCTGAATGCGGCAGCTGACATGCTTCAGGTATCAAGAGGGAAATGGACAACATTGAGAAGTGGGCCCATGTAAACCTCATGAGGTTCAACAAGTCTAATCACAATGTCTTGCACCTGGGTACTGGCAATCTTCAGTATCAATCCTTGGTGCTGTGCACCTCAGCCTAAAAATCCCTGTATGATTAGGGTTAGACTTATGGATGAAAGACTCACGAAGCCTAGAGCACCAAGGACACTGGCCTTGCAACAGGCATGCCAAGGGCAGCATGGCACTGCACCATCATTCGTGCCTCCACACCTTTCTCATCTGTCCAACCCATGGAGGCTGGGCAACTCAGCCTCCATATCACAGCATCATTAGGGTTAGGTCCAGGGTTGAGAGAACCAAAAAGCCTACACATGTTGCCTCCACATCTTCCCCATCTGGCTCAACCATGGTCCTCGGCACCTCAGCCTCCAAAGGGCCTGTATCATTAGGCTTACGGTTAGGATTGACAGAACCACAAATCATACAGCTCCAGGGACACTCACACTGCAAAAGGCATGCCAAGGGCAGCACAACACTGCACCAACATTGGTGCCTCCACATCCTTCTCATCTGGCTCACCCATGGTACTTGGCACTTGAGCTTCCAAGTTCTAGTACTATTAGTGTCAGGGTTAGGCTTGAGAGAACCACAAAGATTATAGCTCCAGGAATACTGGCACCGTAAAAGGCATGCCAAGGGCAGCACGACACTGTATCAACATTGGTGTCTCCACACCTATCTCACCTGGACCATCCAATGTGCTGGGTACCTCAGCCTCCAATTCCCTTTACCATTAGGGTTAGGGTTGAGGAAAACCACAAAGACTACAGCATCAGGATCACTCACACTGAAAAGCTATGCCAAGGGCCGCATGGCACTGCAATAACATTGGTGTCTTCACACATTCCTCATCTGGCCCACCCATGGTGCTAGGCAACTTAACCTCAAAATCCAAGTACCATTAGGGTTTGGGTTAGGGCCAGGATTGAGAGATCCTGTAAGCCTACAGCTCCAGGGACACTGCTGCTGCAAAAGGCATACCAAGGGCAGAACAGCACTGCACCAACTTTGGTTCCTCCACAACTTTCTCATCTGGCCTACCCATGGTCCGGGGCTCCTGAGCCTCTAAATCCCTGTATCAGTAGGCTTATGATTACAGTTGAAAGAAGCACAAAGCCTACAGCTCCAGAGACCCTGCTCCTGCAAAAGCTATAACAAGCGCAGAATAGCACTGCAACAACATTGGTGCCTCCACACCTTTCTCATCTGGCCCACTCGTTGTTCTCGGCACTTCAGCCTCCAAATCGCAGGAACGTTAGCGTTAACATCAGGGTTGAGAGAACCACAAAGCCTACAGCTCCAGGGACACTCGCCCTGCAAAAGGCATGCCAAGAGCAGCACAGCACTGCACCAACATTAGTGTCTCCACATCTTTCTCATCTGGCCCAACCATAGTGCTTGGCACTTGAGCTTAGAAGTCCCAGTACCATTAGCTTTAGGGTTAGTGTTGAGGGAACTACAATGCCTACAGGTCCAGGAACACTGGCACTGCAAAAGGGATGCCAAGGGCAGCATGACACTGCACCAACATTGGTGTCCACATATTTCTCATATGGTCCACCCATGGTGCTGGGCACCTCAGCATGCAAATCCCAGTACCG
The DNA here is from genome assembly GCA_033124195.1 of Coracias cyanogaster. Taxonomy (NCBI): domain Eukaryota; kingdom Metazoa; phylum Chordata; class Aves; order Coraciiformes; family Coraciidae; genus Coracias; species Coracias cyanogaster. Next base: position 6,269 of record JAVSBS010018939.1, on the reverse strand, counting down.
TTAGAGTTAGGGTTAGGGTTGAGAGAACCACTAAGTCTACAGCTCCAGGGACCCTGCTCCTGCAAAAGGAATGCCAAGGGCAGCACAGCACTGTACTGACATTGGTGCTTCCACACCTTTCTCATCTGGCCCACTCATTGTGTTGGGCACCTCAGACTCCAAAGACCCCGTACCATTAATGTTAGGGTTATGGTTGAGAGAACCACAAAGTCTACAGTTCCAGGGACACTGGCCCTGCAAAAAGCCTGCCAAAAGCAGCATGGCACTGCACTAACATTGGTGCCTCCACACTTCTCTCATTTGGCCTGCCCTGGGGAATCAGAACTGTTACTCGAGTTCTCTAAATCCCAGGTCAAGATCAGGGTAAAACGACAGCAGGGATCCTTTAACTCAGAAAAGAGAATTTTATGTGCTAACGGTAGTATTGTGTTGATAAGGAAACGAGTTTAGGTGCTCATAACTATATTATAAAAGAGCAAATCAATGAATCTTGCAATATAAGCCTTTATGTTAGGAGCAGGTAGAAAGAGTGAGAGATAGAGAAAGAATGATAGAAAAGAAAGATATCACCAGTCCTGTGTCCAGCGTTGGTCCAGCCAGCCTACATGCGCGATTTCTGGGGGCACTGCCACCCAAGGCTCCACTTCGTGCCCTGCTATACACAGCCTCTAAGTGGGCATTCAGATTCTCATGTTAATTAGATGTCATGCTCAGTCTGTGCTTCCAGAAACATCTTCTCACAACATGCGTTGTGAAAACAATTGTCTCTCCTTCACAGGCTCCTCACAGGGTAAACCCAGGATGAGGGAAGTGCCCTCCCCACCCCCAGAGGGGCCACTCAGCTGCCCTCTGACCCTGTTTTCCTGTTCTTGAAATCCCAGTGTCACCACAAAGGTTGTCCCCTGGATTAAACCCGGACAAAATGTCTTTTGTGAATGTTTGAGACATCAACTTTAACTCCACTGGACTGTCACATGCTCCCTCCACACCTTTCTCATGTGGCCCACGCATGGGGATGACCACCTCATTCTCCAAATTCCCTTACCATTAGGGTTAGAGTCATTCAGGGGCTCCGAGCCACCTGATCTAGTTAAAGATGTCACTGCTCACTGAATGGGAGTTGGACTAGATGACCTTGGAAGGTCCCTTCCAAGTCTAGCCATTCTATGTTTCTGATCACCTTTTGGGTTTTTCCTGCAGCACTGCTGTCCATGTCAACTATCAAGAATACTGCAGCAGTTTGCCTCAGTATGACTTACCTGCACAAATATTAACACTAGTTTGTGGGAGAAAAAAAAGCCCATTTCAGGCCTAATGTTTCACTTCCAAAATACAACTGTTTTATTTTTGCAACTGTGGCAATTCAGGAAATTCTGTGATATTAATAGGTAATTAACTCCATTTCCGTTTTTAAAATTGCTACGTCCTGGAATACTCCAACAGGTGAACCCAACAATAAGGTGTCAATCCTGACTCCCTTGAGATTAGGGAGATGAAGATAATGGAAAACAGCTTGCCAGAAGGAAAGCTTAAAGTATTAAGATTCTTTCATCCAACTCTCTACCTCTGGAAGTAGCAGCTGGAAGGATGCAGAAGGTTTAGTAAAGTAGAGAAAGGTCGGGCAGGGGTGTATTTCCACAATAAATGAATCTTATTTAATTGTAATAACAGTGTAGGGAGAAGGAATCTGATTCCATACAGAAGCTCTGCACCTGTTGTCAAGACATATGCACAGCAGTAGGAGGCCCATATGCTCCTTTTAAAGCAGGGGTCTTAAACCTCAGAGCCTTGGTACGTTGTTGGTTATTGCAGCAAGAACTGCTGGAAGAATAGCTGTTCCTTACTTTGTGCTTTTACAGGGAAGAACTATGCATTTTTGGACAATATTCGTGCAGCTGCTAAGACAAAGCTTGTGTGATATCCTTTGGGAATATATACCCTGGAAAAATGTTGCTTAATTTTGAAGAAGTTGATCAAGAAACCACAGTTCTGAAAATGCACACAGGTTGTATTTTCAGTCTTTATGTTTCTTAATGCTTTCTAATCTGAAAGCCTTATATTCAGAACCTTTGTGGAGTCTTTATACTATGTCCTAGAAGAGGTGAACTGGGAAACCAAAGTAATTCCAAGATCTCAGCTCTAGAAAAGTTTAAATAAACTAAGAAATTGGGAAAAGGCTTGAGCCACCTGACTTTGTTGGTTAGGTGTCTCCTTAGCAGATTGTGAACCAAATACATGCTGTCAGAAATGGACAGGGATGGAGGAAAAAATATTCCCATATCAGATACTCCATTTTGTATTCATGTGCACAACTGGTATTTGCACAGTACTCTGTTCATTTAAAATTTAATAGCATATTGTAAATGCTATCATTAATATTAAACCTGATATTAATATTAATTGTCTGCTTCTTTCAAAAACTGCTACATCCAAAACACTCCAGTAATAGGCTGTTAACAGTTATATCACTTTAGAAGAGGGAATGCCATGAGGGCTTCAAACACATAACAGCCCTCACTTTAAACCTGAATTATGAGTTTCTGTACGCAGACAACATTTTTTTTGGACTTTAATGATATTAAAAAAGAGTCACAAATATTAATTCACTATTAGAAATTGCAAATATTGGCAAGTATCTTATAAAAGGACTAAGCATTTTGCTTCAGGATACTGTGGTGATTGTTCTTACCTGAGTCTGGATCTTTAAACTTATGTGACATTTTGTATTCCTCATGGCAAGGTTGCTAAGTTTAGTGATCTAATGGTGCTCCATGAATATTTCCTGTTATACATTAAGCTATAGTAATTCCTCTGTGTATTTCCACTGAGTATATTAATTCCGCTGTGCAGGATATGCCTACCCGGAGAACTTTATCTCTTCTGAACTCCAAAGAGGCTATGTAAGTGCCTTTCATCCACACAAAAAGGTCTCTAGTTTGTTTTAAGGTCTTTAGTGCTCTCTCTCATTTCCATTGCTAAGTTCACTCTTGAAGGCCTGGACAGGTAGCAAGGTAAACTGCTTTTAAACATGTACTAATAAGAGTTTTCCTGCTGTGAGCCTTATCTAGCAGTCTTCTGAAGTCATTTGGAGCCATAATGAGAAGGGGCTTTATATATTCTGTATTGTCAAATTCACTTTTACTGGCATGGGATTTTGCTAAACACCTCTGGTGTTGTGATAAAGCATCTCATTTTTAGCACACCAAATAAATTTTTTTCTAGATGTTATACTACATTATAAACATTAAGACAGATTTAGTTGAAAAAAAATATATATATTCAGGGTTACATGTAGAAAGTAACAGAGAGAGAAATGATGTCTTGGCTGTAAGAGAAAATACAAACATGAATCCATATAAAATGCAGTAGGATGGTTCTTTACCTGGTCATGTGAGACATTTACAAGACATTATAAACCAGGAAATTGATAATTAATTTTTCATTAAACAGATGGAAACATCATATTTGCCATCAATTTTTTTTCCCCTCAGCTAAATCACAGACTTAAAAATTACTATAAGAAAGAAGTTAGCAGTCAGCATCTTATTCAAAACATTATTAAAATCATAGAAAAATGAAGTTATTTGTAAACCAGGTAAAGAAAATTAGTATTTGCATTTAAAATAATATAGATATTTACATGTTTTAAAAAAGATTCTATTTAAATGTAAAAAAAAACCCATAAACACATTTTTCAGTTTAAAAGTTCAGATAGTTATTTTTTTTTAATCTGGAAAAAAGCAGTAAAATGGAATGTTGTACTATACTGCATTTGAGGTCACAAGTTCAATGTGCTTAGTCCTTGCTTCTTGTTGCCAGTTCATTCAGGATAAAGCAAGACATTTTGAAATCTATTTCCAGGTGAAAAGTTGACATTGAAAAGCACAACATTTAGCAAAACTTATAATAAGATATTGTCCAATTCATTGTGGAGGCATATCCTGCCCTCAGCTAGTGAGGAGTCCCAAGAAAGGATTTGAAGACATGGCTGTCTCACTCCCACGCTGTACCTGGCATGTGCACACAGCATCACAAGTAGTTGAATTCACAGAATGCTATGCAGAAGTTTTCCTGCCATATTAGTCCGAGTCAGAATGTTTGGCCCTTTTAGATGCTGGCATAATTTTAGCTTTCTTCTATAGGGTGACACGTATTCCTAAAATTCAGCACTAATGATCTAGAAAACTCCCCAACAGCTTTGAAGATGTATAATATAAATTACCTTGACCTGTGTATTTTAATACATCCTCCTTGTCCACTCTTTGAAGCTCCTGTTCCTTGTAGAAGTGAAAAAAATTCCCTCATAATTGCAGATTTCCAGCTCTCCCAAGCAGTCAGTTGATTCCTTTCCTTATAGATGTTGTGTGTCAGTATACTTCACATGGAGGAAATAGTCAGCTGTTCAAAAATGACACAGCAAACAAACAGATGAAGCTATAACACTCACCATGTGTTTCTCATTTTAGGAAGAACAGAAAATCTTCACTGTCAGGCATGCATGACTTCAGTTATTTATCAAGCCAGTTCAGAAATTCTGAAAGTACTCCTACAATCCATACAGTTTTTCTCTGATAAGGAATTGTTGAGTAGGACTAATTAGAAAGGAAGAATCTAATTTTCCAAAAGGTTTTCCAAGTCTTCGATTTTGTTAAATATAGGATGATGATTTTTGAAGCAATAACCTCAATCTTTTGCAAGCTAGCATGGGTTTACCTGCTTATTTAAGATATAAAATCCCCAATTCCCCCAGTTCAGGGGACTAAATTCCTTTTCATATTGGAAGGATATCAGAACCTGTGCTACATGAATTAGAATCTAAAATATTTGCTACTCATAAACTGTGTAAAATTTTTGTACTTAAAACAACTTCAAAGGAATTAGATTTTTCTTATTGTTCCTCAACAGAAGCTGTTGGATCCTGCTGATTTCTAGCCCAAGTTCAGGGAGAAGTATTGCACATTTGTCACATATTGGTATACATTTCCAAAATTCTTATATTCCACCAGTCATTTCTTAAATTAGCTTCCTTTGAAGAATCTGTTTGTATTAGCTTGAAAAGCTGTACCTAAAATAGTGAAAGAGTTTTCTGACAAGACATCCCAACAATCTGGAGGTTAACTACTCTCTAGTGCAGGTCCCTCTCTAGATAATCCACTGTGTCAATCTTCACGAAATCAAAAGAGATTGAGCAAGTGCAATCTTGGCACCCACTTTGTACAGCAAATATAAAGTATTTATGTCTGAAATAGGATAGTTTTTATTAAGAACAAGGTATCTCTGTCCCTTGATATTAGCATGAAAAGAGATATTATAAAGCAAATATTGCTGTTGTATGAATTATTTTGATACTAGCAGACACATGGCCATTATTATCTTGTACTAATCATCTTTAAACTATAATTCTACTGTATATGCTAGGAATACAAATTCCAAGGATTTTTCCAGTATGCAGTATTATATACTTATTTACATAAAGTATAAATATTTATATACACTAATGGAACAACAACATGACTTGGTTTTCTAAATAAAGATGGCAGATATCAGTTTGACAGACATAGCTGAGACAGCTAAATTTATATTTCTAGAAAAGTATTCATTTTGTACTCTTTTTTTTTTTGACTACTGACAAGGGAATTGCTAATGAAGATAAAAATGATAAGGGTGGGATGTGTAACAGACAGGTGGTTCTGTAGAAATTAGAAACAGATATAAAGCACTGTTTTACTTTCCAGTACTATGCTGAACATTGTCGGTGTTACTATTTTAAAATAAATGAGATGCACAGTGTGCTGTAAGGGAGAAAATTTGGTTTTCATTTCTACAAGTTACAATCCATATCACAGAATTTTCTCATTTGTGGGCTGTAATTAGAATATGGACCTGATCTGATAAGTGACTTCAAAAAGTTTTACAAATACATTTGATATAGCTATTAAAGCTATCTCTTTGGTTCCTTGATGAAGCCACTACTGTAAATCACTACATTTTAATGATTTTATTTTGATAAAGGCTTATTTTTAAAAAATAAAAAATATAAATATTTTAAAATTTTCACCTTAGCTTGTGCTGCTGTAATTTAAGCTGTTAAAAGTATTGCAGAAATATAGTAGAGAATTACATGGTGGTTTCTCCACTTATATGGATCTAAAATTTTGTAATAATGTGTAACTAACAATAGAAATTTTCTCAGTCCAGGATCAGTTACCTCATCTGTGCTACTGTAAATCTAGACATGTGAAGTCTTTTATCAGTTTATGTTGGATTCC
>JAVSBS010018938.1:0-20559 GCA_033124195.1 Coracias cyanogaster | reverse complement strand
AAGGTAATTGACAGAGGCGATTGAATGTGTCCGCCTATATGTGTCCGTCCTGCGGAGCTCGGCTGCCGCGCCCGAGGAGAATTACGTGCGGATACAAGGAATATGCATTTACGATCCATTGATTGGCAATCTTCAGGGGTGGAGATAACTACTCGGAAGTACGGCATACATAGAGAAGGAAGTAACAAGCACATGAACGGCATTCTTAGGTGATAAGTTATACTCAAAAATTAAGCATTCTTTCCACTTAGGTATTTCTTATTATTTTTAATAGAAAAAGAATATCCTCATCTTTCTCTTTTAATAGAAAAAGAAAACTTTAATATACAAACAAATGCAATTTTTTTCTCTCACTTTACACCAGTGTAAACTAGGAGTAATTGTAACAATGTCAAGTAAAACAGCTGTTGGGGACGGCTAAAGCACAACGTGATTAAGCACTTCATAAGACTATAACTGTCATGATGTACATCGCATGACATTAGGTCAAAGTAAAACCTAGAAAAAATATTTACATAAGTTAATCAAATAACACCTTGTCTATGAATAATTGGCTTTTCAGAAACTTTCTCCTGAAAGTTTGAGAATCTCTTCTTTCTCTGTGAAATGCTTTATATTGAAAACCAAGTCCTCCCTCCTATCTTACCCTTCCTTTTGAGAAATCTTAACTGAAATGCAAGAATAGTGCCACGGGGAGATGGTAGCTCATGTTCTTCTAGATTAGCCTCTTTCTAACGAATAGGCCACATTCCCCTAGAAGACTAAGCCTACAGTGATGCACTGTCTTAATTCTTTAAGAAGAATAATTACAATGCATGGTAGGAAGCCCCAGGCCAGGGAGCTTATCCCATAAATGGAAAATGGGTATTTGAATACCAGTCCCATGAGATATCCTCTATAACTGATGTGCTAAATAAATGAGAAGCATTTTAATTGTTGAAAAGTCAACATATTCTTAGCATATAAATCTGTTGTTCGTTTGTATCATTAGTATTCAATGGCAGCTGAGAGAGAAATTGAGAAAGGAAGCAAGATAACCAATGTTTTCTATTTTTAAGATCCTTCGAGATCTTCTGGAGCCACGCTTGCAGACATCATAGATTAAAATGAGCTACCAAAGTTAAAATTTCCTGTCTTTCAGGGGTGCTGACACTTGTTATTCCTATTGGCCTGAGTAGGAATTTTGAGCTTATAGCACCTTTGAGCATCACATAAGTTTTATTTAACTAGTTACTTTTTAGGCACTCGAGTCTGAAGGAAAAAGAGAATTCGCTATTTAGTGTAATCTTATGAAAACATGTGTGAGTTGCAGCACTTCAGAGTCGTGTCTTAGAAGCATATCTGTGCTTAGAAAAGTAGCCTGGAATCTCCCCAAATCAATTTGAAGTGAAAGTTCCATAATGAACATAGAATTTACTACAAGTGAATTAGCAGAAAAAGAAGTGCAAAGTAATTCCAGAATATCACTAGTGCATAAGCATTCCTTGCAAATAAGTCACTCATTTATAGAAACAGGATATAAACAAATGATGTTTGAGACTTCTTTCAAATACTTAGAGCTCTTTATATGATACATTTGAGAACATTCCACAGCATCTAAAATATATAAAAATAAATATCTACACTATTTACAAAGTATGATACAACCCAATCTTTAAAAAGACTTGTAGAGACATGTTCTTTAGCTCATACTGAGGTAAGTAGGTTTCTGTAAGATAGAGAAGAAACAGGAGAGGCAGTCATTTTGAAGGAATCCCTTTGCCCAGTTGTAGTCTGTAATACGCTAAAAGTGTGGGCCATTCATTCTGGTGGCCTCACATCTGTTGAGCCAAAGTCATCCTTGCTGTAACTCTATTGAAGTAAGTTTATTTATGCTAGGGATGAATTTGTTCCATGCTGCATCCTCTGTGTTGCCAGTGCCTTCTGTGGAAACCCTCACAGCTTCATCTAAATTTGAAGTCATGTTCATTCCTGGTATGTGGAGATGCAGTTCCACCGTTTTCAGTGGGCTGAGTGTAGTTGGGATACCTGTAAAATAAAGATTTTAAGATTATTTTACTGTTTGTAACAGGTAGCTGGCTTACCCTGTGATTGTCACTGAACACTATGCAGGTGATGATCTGTTAACAAAATGGTCTGCCAGAGAATGTTCTAAATTGCACTTGCAAATTATAAGTGAAGACTTCTTGACTGAAGTCTAAGGGGATTTCTGATGCAAAAACATTCTTTTTAACATTTTAAATGCATTCTACTACTTATTTAATATGCATTTTTTGGCAAATTGCCCTGTGGCTCCTTATCCAGATGCCACAGTGACCAGCAGAGCAATACAGCTTCCTGTGTACAGTTCAGTCACAGACTCCTAGAATAGTTTGGATTGAAAAAACCCTTTAAAGAATCATCTTGTCCAATCATCCTGCCATAAGCACAGGAGAGGCAGGGAAAAGAGAATGGTAACAAATAATAAAGTAAAATATAATCTACGGCCACACTGTTTCATGGCTGTAACCTTGCTTGTGCCTTACATACAGGAATGGCAATATTACTGGAGAAAAGCAAGCTGAATTCAGGAAAAAAACCCCATTCCTTCTATAGTGAGTGAAAAGAAGACTTCTCAGATGTACTTTATTTAATTCTTTTTAGATATATATTTTAGGAACAGATTAGCTGTCCTTGGAGATACCAATTTCTCTGTTATCAACGTATAGCTTATATAGTCCTACTCTATAGTGTCTGAGATAACTTCCAGACAATGGATGTTTATACCTAGGAGAGGAGGGATAAATCCTGTACTTGCAGTCCCTTGCAATGTCCTGCTAGTATATAATAGATAATGTAATGAGAAATCCAAAATAATAAATTATATGCCATTTTTCATCTATTCACAAAGCTAGGGAACTGCACAATCATATTAATGTTTACCCAGCATTGGGAAAGCTTGAACAACTTCTGTCTCTTATTTCAGACTCTGTTCATTTGTTTATTAACCTGTATTGGAGAAAAATCACAAGTGGCTTCCCAGCTGTTCCTGAATACATAAAGTAACCCACCCAACAGGAGAAAGAACAGAAAATATGAGAAAAAAAAAAAGTGAATTTCTTATTCGATCAGCCTAGAATGCATGGTAAGCACATAATTTGAAATAGTCAAGGACATTCAGGTATTTCCATCTGTACATGCAATTTTGGCTAAAATATTTTTATAAAATATACCACAGCTTCAGAGAATTAGCTCTGAGCAGAATACAACTGTTTATAAACACATTGTAACTCCGGGGAAAATGATTTTCATACTTTCAGGTACTTGTTCTTTATTTACTTAGGAGTCTACAGGGATCTATATAAAGTATGATTACCCTATCCCCTCCTCAACTGCAACCCTTGAAATAAATGAGATGAAATTTTGCTTCATCAATATATAATGAAAGTTGTAGCATATTCTATAAAATATTTCCTGTAAGTTACTTTTCTCACAGGCAGTTCTTAAGTGTAAGCACCCTTCTGCATTGTACTCAGATTCAAATATTTTCTGAACAATTAAATTTTACTTTCACAGCATCAAAAGATACAGGGAGAAGTATACTTGGCGATAATAGGTGCGGTACCATTTGCAGGAATTGTGTTTATGTTGGTCAATACAACGTGTTCCGAAAGTTTTGAGACGTTATCAAAATTGCTGATCTGGGTGGTCAGAGATTTCCGACTCTCTGTACTGGCACGACCTCTGGTGAGCCGTTCATCATGGTGACCGTGAAAGCCAAAGATGCAACAAGTAAATGCTGCTTTAAATTCTTCTCTAAATTTCCCTGTCAATCACAAAAAAAGACTCATGAAAATATTGTACTTAAACCGTGTTTCATTAAACTTTATAGATTAAGGAAAAGCAGCTATCTAAAGCAAAATTAACCCAAACCGTCCAGATGTTCTTCTTATGTAGAAGTAGGAAATCACAATTTTAACATCTTGGAGAAAGATAGAAAAAAATATAACCTTTGTAAGAAGATATGTGAGGTGTGATATGAAGCCTAAATTATTCTTGGCTAGACAGAGTGGACAAATTAGAATTTTATGAAGTCATGTCATGGATAGTCTGTTGATTAATAACATATCTAACAAAAACAAGCAATTGGGCAATTGTAGGCTTGAATGAGTGAATCATTATTTGACATGTGAAATGAGAAGGCATGGCTAATTTGGATTTCATCTTGGATACATTTAAAAAGAAGATTCAAAGCATTCAGCAGCCCATTAGTCTGCTTTTGGGGCTCAGGGTAAATTGTTCGTATCATCCTCGCACTACACACCACAAAAAACCTAGAGTTGGCAAATGTGTAGTGAGGATCAACAGACTATTGCTTCCTTGCATTTAGCTGTAATACCACCAGTTTAGGTCCTGATTCTGCTGTCCATAGCCAAACAAGACAAATACAAACTAAGACAAATCTATACTAGTAAGTAAACAGCATCCTGGGTGGTTGTTTGGCCGTGAACCCAGTTGGCAGACTCTGGTCATGCAAGCATAACTTCAAGACCCCAACACCTGCATACAAAATGCCAACTGGGGCAGCCCCTGGCCTGTGCTACCTCCCAGACAGTAACTAGGGAGTGCTTAGGTGAATGGTAATTGTTTCAGACCAAAGTCATGCCAGAGCCTTCTCTGCCAGATTAATGGCATGGACAGTCAAATTCAAGCACTTGGACTCAGGCCCTGGCACTGAGTTTAGTTTAGTTCTAGGTAGATAGGCTGCAGGTAATGGGATACTTCAGGCAACTGTTCCAAGAAGAGGATCTAGCTCCCACTGGAGGAGCTGGGCTGATGTTATACAGTCATTAATCTTATTTGCTATGGCTCATTACATTCAACCTACACATTAAACTTGAATTCTAGGTAACTGTGACTTACCACTGAGGAAGTTATAAATAATAGGATTGGCTGCACTGTTTGCATATACAAGCCAGTGTGAGAACATGAACCAGGCATATACAGTTTCTCTGTCATCAGCATGATTAAACATCCCAAAAACCCTACAGAAAAAGAAAAGCAAATCTGAAAGATGGCAAAATTAGAAATCATATAAGAAGATCTGGCAAATTAGCCTAATTTTATCTCTGATGACCTATTTCCAGTATCACAGAAAAGCTGGTTCAATGCTGCTCGCTTTCTTGAGAGAATTAAGTCCTCTCCCCATCCCTCAGCTTCTTGTCGTGGTGGTTTAGCACAACAGAGACCATCAGTACTTTACTTTGCAATGGTGCAGATGCATGACTTTTCTGCTAAATAACCAAAGTCCGCTAGTGTCAGATAAGCCAAGAAAAGATGGCAGAAGTTGCTTTCGACCTATTCATGCCATTGAGGTTCCCAGCTCTAGGCCCACTCTCCAATAAACAGGGGGTCTGGAATTGAAGAGGCACTGAACCAGCCCCAAAACTGACGCCACAGTAGCAGCTTCTGTCCTCCAGAGAAAGCCATTTTGCCCAGATTCTTTACACCTAAGTTTTGCTATTTAAATGAAAATCTAACTGTGGGCCTTTGCAGTGGTTAAGGCAGTCTGTGTAGTTCCTCTGTGGTTCAGATTGTAGGTGGGCTGAACTGCTTTCTGGAAATACTTCTTTCTCTCCACTTTGCTTACCAAGGGAGCTGAGGATGAAAAGTACTTTAATTAGGCCTCAGGAAAGTGCCAGAATTGAGTGGGATGTATTTAAGCCCTCATATCCAAATTGAAACAATTCCTTAAAAACCAAAATGTTCCTCAAGCACCAATAACGGGATGGTTAGTTTTTTAGGATATTCAAATCTGCTGCTATGTGTCATTATTTATCAGTATTTCAGAGGGTTCATGAGATATAACTATACCAAAGCCTTAGCCTGTCACGCACTGTACAAAAACCAAGAGTGTATACAATCATGTCTCAAATGAAGGACAAAAAAGGATTAAAAGATAAAACATAGCTTCATAGGCAAACTAAAGGGTTAGCCTAAGATCTCAAAATTGTGCATGATGGGGCTTGGGTTTGAACCCAGCATTTCATAGTCCTTGGGGCCAAGCCACAACACTACACTCCCTGCTAACCTTCAGCTCTTGCTTTAGGTAAATGCACTTCCAGGGATGCATTTACAGCAAACAAGCTGTAATCTCAAGTAAATGACAGGCTTTAATGAGGAGATAGGCTAGATCATTTTCATGAGGAGCTTGCTAATAAGGGTTCCACAATCTGGCGTTTGCCTAAATACTATGGATAGGTTAGATATATTTGTTTCTTGCAACTATATGCTTATTTGCCATTTATTGTGAAATAAGTAAGCTTATCCTTCAAAAGTGCCCACCAGAATAAAAGCAATCTCGTAACAGATAATTGTTTTTAGACAGAAAGCTTTACAAAGTGTTTACATTTTGGGATAAACTTTACCTTTTCAAGACGTTGAGGATGCTAATTGGTAGATAGCAAAGTGCAAAAACCAGGAGGACAACCATTAGCATACGTGCTGTTTTCCTTCTTGCACGAATCTGTTTTATTTCAGCTGCCACAGCGCTGATCTTTGACTTTGTTGATTGTCCCAGCCCCCGGGGCTGTGCCGAGGACTGTAGAGGCTTCCATTTTTTCTGAACAACAGAAGAAGTTCCTGGGATCTAAGAAAGACAAAGTAAGGGGCACTTAGAAAAACCCGCACTGTGGGTACCTATAACAAGAAAAATAGACATGTTGACATACACAATGTAAGCTTGCAGGGACAGATAGGTTTTCTTATTAAATTAATTGATGTAACTGCAAGAAACAAACCAAATTTCAGACACAGTTGAAGGACTGCATAAAAATTTGTTTACCCAAATGTCAACTGATGTATTAAATTTTACTTCCCACATACCTTGGCTTGCTTGTGTCATCAGACTATCACACTTACCAACCCTATTGCTATAATTATGTTGCTATAAATTTCTACATTAAATGTTTTGTTGTATGGCAGAGTAGTTTATCCCACTACTATGCTGCTAATTTAAGATAATAAGCAGCTTTCCAGCATTGGAAAACAAGGATTCAAAGCTTACATAGTTTTAAGTGCCATAAAACTTCCAAATATGCAATCAAGATGAAAATGAGGCAGCTAGAAATCACAGCTGTAATGTAGAACTCCCTGAAAAGCTCTTCAAATATGAGTGTATATACAGTGATGAATAGAAGGGAATCATGGAAGAACGCCAAGACATAGGAAAAATTAGGATAGCCAGAGACACTTTGCAACAGGTAGATATAGCACCATGCTATTAAAAAAAATCATCTTGTTTTTTGTTTTCTGTGCACTCACATAAGCCAGGCCAAATAAAGCAATTTTGCTTCAGTTCTTCAAAAGTATTTCCTGCCTGAAGGCAAATGTGAAAGACTACAGATGACAAAGACTTTCTCAGAGAACTCTAATACAATGACATTTATAATGTTTTTAATGTTATACATTCTGAAAACTTTCTGGGTAGAAATACGGTTTTAATCATGTGTAGTGAAATTGTTTGAGGGGTGACTAGCCTCGCGAATGTGAAATAATTCATGTTTAAAAGTATCTGCAAAATTCAAATTGTCTGTTGTAACATTTTAAAAATTAGGGCTTATCTACACAAACTGATGAGAAAATAATGAAATTTTGTATATATATTTCATAAAATAATTAAGCTTGTTCTAAAATAAAAGCATGCACATTCAGAATTGTCCTAGAATAGCTATTATGTTTTGGTTTTTTGTTGTTGGTTTTGTTTGTTTGTTTGTTTGTTTTTGTTGTTTGTTTTGTTTGGTTTTTTTGTGAGTAGCTTCCTTGCACAGAAAAGTCTTTAATTTAGCAGTTCTGTGCACCATCAAACCTGATTTACAACTACTGGAATGTTTTGGCAACGCTGTGTGGTAATGAACAGGAAATCAATGAAGCAGAACAGGGGATATGTTAAAACGTTTATTTTTCACTAATGTCTATGGACATAAAGCAAAAAAAAACAACCCTTGCACCTATTTCTACTGTGAGTTCCCACTCATTCAGCTGAAATCAGCAGTATCGGTTTCATACATGGATCTGTCTGTTCTGTTGCAAGGGATTTACCCTACTTAGCTGCGGGGTGTAGTACTGCCATGTGTCTTTGCTGTGCAGTCCTGAGATAATATGTTGGCTAAGATTCTGATTCTGGCTTATCAGGAGTCCTTTGATATTCTGTTCTTCTAACTCTGAAGTAGAAGCTTTTCCCTCCTTCTCAGTCATACTGAGTTACCATCTTGTACCAAGAACTGGAAATGGAATCAGAGAAATTCAGCCAAATCTCTCCCTCCTGATTAGGCCAAAGATTCATTTGAAGAAATCAGTGACCAGCTCTCATGGTAGCTAGATGCAATTTAGATGAAGAAAAACATTTCCTTGGCTCAAAATTGTGAATGGCTATTTCTACACAGATATATTAGACGTGACCGTGTGCATGGTTTGTACCTGCGTGTGCAGGTAGAAGGGTCTTTTCTGGTATTTAAGCAGTCATTAATAGCAAGTGGTGAACAAAGGATTGACTGTATACAATATAAGTCTAACTGTACTATATATTAAATTGCTAAATCTTCAGGAGTTTGCATTGAGAACTATTCAAAAGAGCCCTATTTTCCTAAGTCTGTATCTGTCAAACACCTGACCTTTTCTTTTCAGTAACGAGTCAGTTATAGAGACAATAGTGGAGAGTTTGTGTAATTCCAATGATTCACTAAAAGCTATGTCCAAACAGGTACTAAAAGCTGCAGTCCCCTTCTTATGCACCTTTCCTTTATCCCCACAAAATATTATCAAGGGGTTTATAACCAGAGGAAATCTCTCCAAATGTAATAACAACTCACAAAGATTGGAAGGGTATATTTCAGCTGCCGAAATGAAAATGAGTAGGGTTCCTAGTCATTAATATGAGTAGGCTTTAGTGTCAATGCATTTGGACACCAGTAAATCGAAGCATACAGTATGGAACTTGATAATACTTTTATCAAAGCCCATTCAATCCTGTTTATTTGTTCAGAAGTTACTTCTACTTAAAATCTGCAAGAGAACATAGCCTTCTCAATCACTAATTTCTTGCTAATAATTAAAATAAATTACACAAAATCCCTGGTATTTGTGACATGATTGTTCTTGCCTTTACAAAGATGAATCATTAATTCAAAGATTGCAAAGCTTATATTCAAAGATCTGCTTGAAAGACACAATCAGTAATTTTAAGAGCTATTGCACAAAGTACAGTAAGGATAGCTTGTAAATCTATCTTCCCTTTATTCATCTGAAGATTTGCATGCACAACACACTCCATTTTTAGAAAGATCCTTCAGAAAAAGAGGAAGGCATATAAAGCATCTACTGTTTTTTCCATCAGGTACTTGGGCTTATTGTACCTTGCAATAGGATCACTATATTTAACTGAAGTTCTGGTAAACAGCACGATTTCTTAATTGAAACTATTGTAAAATGATACATTTAGAGCACTACATTCATTTGCTCTACATGACTGATTATGGCACACTTGTTGCACTTAGAAAAATGCCTGATGTCTGCAGCCAAGTCAGAGTTGATAATAGATGCACAGTGGTTTTAATTTCACTTAGTGCAGCCTCTTATACATAGTGCTATCATCTATGCTAGGAAAAGAGATACCTGTAATTTTGCATCATTGATAGCGCTAAGCCTGTAGCGGTATTTGGTTTTTTGCCACTGAAAAAAAAAAGGATCATCCAGACCTTGCCAGCCTGCAAGACATATAGGGAAAAGAAGTATTGTAAAGAAGAAATAGGCCAACTAATATAACTGGGGGAAAACAGGTTGGTTTCTAGTTATTCAAATTCTGCTCTGACTCTGAACCAGCATTTTCAAGCTATATGCAGGTTAAGAACAATTGCTTTGCATTAACTTAGTTAATAGTTGGAGAGAATAGGTAGATTGTAAAGAAAGTACAGAAGAGAAGATTAAGAAGGAATATGGTGATAATGTCAGTGGGTGCTACAGGACAGATAACTATTTAGCGGTGCAAAGTATCTTAGAGCTATGTTAGACGGAACTTAATTTTAAAACTAACCAAGCAAAGCCTTCGTTCTGGTGAAGAGTCCTCTCAAATTATAAAGGTTAAATTTTACTTTCAAATTATTCTGTTATTTAATCTTACAAGTGTAAGAAAGTAAAGCAAAAATAATAATTTGAAGATAAACAGCAACTCTAGTTTAACCTAATCTGGTTAGAAGTGAGACTAATCGCTGTTATGATGTATGGAAGATAACAAAATGCCTTAAAGCAGATTTGATGTTTCCTATATTTTAGTTATCTGCAAGATATATGTTTTGTCAGTAAAAGATTTAATTTTTACTTTTAACATATGTATATTTAGAAATCTAAAATCTACTTGTGATTTCTCTGATGGATCAGTTTGAACTCCAGGATGCTCTTGATGTGGCAGATATTATGCCCTGGCCAGGACAGCCTCAAATCTGGATGGTATCAGCCATAATGGTGAGCGAGAAATCATTCATGCCCATATCTTAATGGAAATGTCAGTCATTGTTACAGCCATTTGGGAGGACAGGAGAGGGAACCTCTTGCATCGTGTCTTCAATGGCATGAGTTTATTGTTCTTTAGAAATACAAGGAAGGGGGTAGTGGAGGACTATAGCTATAGATAAAATCCTGGACAAAGCAGAAAACAGCAAAAAGAACCATAGAATAATGCATGACAGATTACAGTACACACCCAGAAAATGATTCTCAGACTGACTCCACTTAAATTGTTGGAGGGGGAAAAAGGCTTCTGAGAAAATTCACATCATTTTTGCCACTTCAATTCAAATATTCTTTGTGTGCTTGCTTGCTTGGGGTTTTTTGTTTAGTATTTCTGTTTTCTTTCCCGTATTTTTAATTTGAAGCTTGAGAAAACAGATGTTCACATTAGAAATCATGCCAATTATTTGTCAATAATTCATGTCAAATGTTGCTAATAACAGCCAGCTTCGCATCAGGCAATTCCAGTCTCAGAGTTCTAGTAGCTGGGCTTTTTAGTCTAACTTCTGTTCAGATTGGATCTGCTATAAGCCTGAGACTCTGTAGAATGGAAAAATTAAAAAATTGTACAGACTACTATCAAAATGAGGTCAGTCCTAATTTTTAACCACTGTAGGATACTTTAGCAGTATAAATAAGGTCACCTAAGGTATTTTGGTAAGCATTTCAGATACAATGGGAGAGATCTTCCCTCTGCCTGTAATCAATCTTTCTGTTGCCTTTTTATTTCTTTCTCTCCCTCTTAGTCCTCCATAGACATGAGCAAGAAGGTGTTTATATTCAGCCTGACTTCATTTTTTAAATGCATCTCAGTGCCTATCTAAGGTGGCTGCAAGCCATCAATGTCACTGAACCTTGTAACAGTGCTGGACGTAAAAATCCAAGCATACAGAGAAGGTTGTTCATAGGAATCTGCACATAGTCATAACAGCAAGAAAATAGAGCTAGTGTTAAGTGACTTACCTGGCGACACCACAGCTTTCGAAATATTTGCAGATAGGCCAACACCATAAGACACAGTGGTGCCATGTATGTCACCAAAAAAAAGCATGTGTGGTACATTCTGGGGTAAACCTCAGCTGGAAAGAGAATTCAAATAGGAAAAGAGCATTTAAATACACATACGTTTCAAAATCACTTTAAGTCAAATTATTCATACAGATATGCATGTGTTTTTCAAACGTAATAGGTTATAATGAAAGATGTATCCAATAATATCATGGTCAGGTTTGATTTTTTAATCACTTCTATATACATTCTATAGGCTTTTATCTCAAGTATCTCTTATATCACATTATCACATTAATATCACATTATAGCATTCATATCATATTATTATTTTAGATATAAATTCTTAAGAATATTCCCTTTTTATTAAATCAGTGAAAGATAAAAAATTTCATTGTCTAACAATAGCTAACTAATTATCCATTAGTTAATACCTCATCTTTGATGTATTTAACAGGTTGTATAACTGTCTTTAGTTTTAATTCTGCAAAGACTACTACGTATCCCTGAGTAAATTGTACAGTGTCTCACCTATAAACAGAGAATGTAGACTACAGCACACAGGATGCTGATGGGAGGAGAGACAGACATTTTTCAAATAACTTTTTGGTGGCAGAATAAACATGATTAAAACTCATGTGCAGCGAGTGCCTAGAAAACTTGATTTCAGTTTTGTAACATCAAATGTAGTTTGGTATCACCAAATGTTGATATTAAGTATAGCTTAACATTTATGGATCGCCTCAGAAAAGGAATTAACATTATGGAGAGTGACAATATATAGCAGAAGAGGAACTGTGCACTCCATGAGCAGTTAGATTGCATGGTAATCCTAAGCATTGCATCTTGGCTAAGGAAGGAATGTTGATGTTAACTTCCAGAATTTTGGAATGTTTCAGGATGAAAAGATTAAAAGTCTGTATTGATTGTAGTTTTAATTAAAACAAAACAAATGAAAAAAGAGTTGCATGAGATCAAAAAGTGAGTCAAACTTACTTTCTGCCTCTTAAAGTGACTGAGATTGTGGACTCTATCAAACAAGAGTCCCCTTTGCATGCCATGAGAATCTCTGAGAGCTTGATTAGATGAGGAGATACAAAGGCTTGGCCCATAACTCTCACAGCAGGGAGGAGGAGTACACCATCATGATAACGCCAAGCTCACCCTCAAACCCAGACTCAACTAATACCACAGCCAGTGTTGGGCCTGAAAGTGCCACCTTGTCAAGCAGTCAGAAAAACTTCAGTATCACAGAAATAGAAACTTGCTTTAGAAAAACCCAGCCCATGCTCATTGCTAGCAAAGGTCATACAGATATTGCCGTTGACATTTGACAGCTTTGACAGATCAGGGCTCAAAAAATTCAGATGAGCAGCATTTGGCTCCTTACTTGCTCTAAGATCCCGTAGCAAACCAGTTTACCAGCTCTTAGCAGCTGCAGCTACTAGCTCTTGTCAATATCCCTGGGGGAAGCAGACCATTTGGGACAGTTTTTTTGTAATTGGTGATAATCTGGGTTTGTATATTGGCTGATGATCTCAAACTTGGTTTTGCATTCCAAAAAATCCAGCCTTACAGCAGTTCTGCCAGGCAGGGAAATACTGACATGCATGCTTCACAGGTGGAGAGATTAAGGAGAAACTGGAGTAAAATGACTTACTGGGATCACAGGAGGTCAGAGCAGAAAGTACATTCTTTCTGCTCAGAAGGAGATGCCACCTGCCTCATCAATGCTTTGCAGGCAGCCAGGCCCCTTTCAGGTAGAAGTACGGTACATATTTAAAAGGCCATCTGGAGTTTATGGCTTCCAATTTAGCATTCCAAGTAAAGTGAAACATTAAATGAGCCTAAGTATCTACAAAGAACTGATGGACCAGGTTGGAGGAAGATCCTAACACTTGCCTTTGATGTTTAGCCACCTGGAAAGTGCCAGCTGCTAAACATCAAAGAAAACCTGTCCCTCCTCCACCCAAGGCAAAGCCCTCTGTAGAACTATTCTCTAAGAAGCATGACTCTGTTTAGCTTCTCAAGCCAAAGAAAAGCTTTAAAGCTGTTTGACAATCACAGTAGCGAGAAGGAGGAAGGGCTGGTTTGGAATACCATTCATTTATCAACTGAGTGAGTTCCAGTCTCCTTAAATGAGAACATCAATCAGTCTACAGTCCCGGTGATACATCAACTGCCTGACTGGGACTACTGAACTTCCTACTGCCAAGCAGAAATGGAGAAAAGTGCCTTTGCCTTCCATGGTCACTTAATGGGCTTCAGGACAGAGGGAGATCATTCTTAGCTGGAGTAACCATCTCTTTAAGAAGAAATTAGTGATTCTTACATCACTGGCCACTATTTTACTGAAAGAGAGAAGGGGACAGCAGGCAAACTGGTGGTCATGGGGATTAGACTGGGGTAAGATCAGTGTTCCTACTCAGCACCAGCCATACAGTGTGATTGCTCCACCTGATAAAAGATGAGTATGCTAAAACAACCCTTCTCTCTGCCGCAGGGGTTATTAAACAAATTTTAAACTTTTCTAAAGCTTCCTTCTCAGTGCTGTGTTGCAGACCCAGACTATTCAATGAAGCAACAAGGTAGAAGATTGAAACTACAGCTTCTGGATTTTTGCTAGTGTTTTACTATATCTGTGTAAATACAGGCATACATGTGTACATATGTTTACAAACTGAAAACAACCCAGACTCAAAAGGTTTTGCTATGTCTAGCAAATGAAATATTCCCTTAAACCATAGGTGCATAATAAAATCAGTACTCTTGACAACTTCCCTAAGAATAGGGAAAACCAACAAGACTATCAAGTTTGTTGAGTAGAGAGTACCCAGGTTCCCTAGTGTCAGGAAGATACCTACAAGGTTTTGGAGTTACCAACATGAAGAAACAATACAGCTAAAAGAGTATGCTTTGAGAATAAAGCTTAATAAGAAGAGATGTTACAAATTGGGTGCCCATAGTAGAGAAAATTCAACCACATAAACATAGTCCTTTCCAAACTATGTTCCTATGTCAGACTAATTACAGTTAGCTAACAGTAAAATTACATTTTTGAACCTGATATATTATGCTTGACTTATGAATTCATGATAACACCAAGAATAATTTTAATATTAGCAATATTCTGACTTTCTTCTGCATTAAAAAGTTCCACAAGTTTTTCCTTAAATTCTGAATACTTCAGTAAACAGGATCCATAAATCTTCATGTAATAATTGATTTTCCAGCTATTTGTTTTCCAGAATTAAGACAATATGTTTTTGTGCTATTTTATGAGTAGTCTAAGAGGAAATGGAACACAAAGTCTTCCCTTTGTTTCCATTAAACCATGTAGTTTTGGGAAAGGATTATCTCCATATTCTTTTCATCATTTGCAATGGGGTCGGCTAATGCACTTTGGCTAACGCTCATTTCACAAACAGCTCTAAGAGAATGCATTTAGCTGACTTGGACACATGGTGAACTCATTTTAATATATGTTTCTCTTATTTTGGCACTTTATCATCAAATTCAGCACATAGCAATTATGGACTATTATAGAACTGTGGCCAACACTGGCTCCTTAAGTGAGCCTGCATAGGTCACATATTGGATCCTTCTGCATTCCCAAATAAAATATTGTTATTAGACAGTACTCAAAATGAAAAACCCTCAGCCTAGAATTGGCAATGAATTTTATATTCAGGAACGCCAGAAGCAATTAAAAAGAAATTGAGCCCTGTTTTAGGCCGAACTATTGCTCCATTTGCAGTCACTGGCAGCTCTCCAACAGCATTCTTGAAATCTTATTAGTTGGGGTGGCCACTATTTGTTCACTGTTAAGGAGCCCATGTCACAGTGCTGATCAAACCTTCCTTCCAGACACTCATCAGACTTCTATGGATTTCAGCAGCTGGACCTAAGTCTAGGTAGTGTAGAGTGCTGTCTCCTGCTTTGGCATCTCTGACATTTTCCTGGACATTGCTTCCTGTTAGTCCTCCATAACACCTCATGTTTCAGTGGCCCTGAGTTCCCAGAATTAGAATAGGCTTCTAAAACACTTTGGAAAGTGTCATTAAGTACCCTCTTTTTGAAGTTCCAACCTTGACAATTCACAGTTTAACATATCTGGAACATACAGCGTACATGATGCTCTTTAAAGATTGCATCAGACATGCCCTAATTTTAGAAAGCATAAATTATATGCAGTCCTAAACAGAGCAGTAAACACACAAATGTAATCCCTTTCCTCTAAACTGACTCACTGACAGGATTTGCTCAGGTTCTCTTGAGTGTGTGCAGTATCTACATCTCTGCTTTCTCTTTGCAAATACAGCTTATTTGTGGGAACATGAATTTCTTTCTCCTTCAACCTCCTCCTAATTAGCTTTCTTTGAGCCTCAGTATTCTCATAGTTTAAAAAGGCAAAACAAAATCCAACAAAAATGGAACTATTTTCTTTGAAAATATTAGCTCTTTATTCCTTCTTCTGGCATTTTTTTTCTTCTGCTTAGGGGCCTTTGTAATGTCAAGCCCTGGTTTTAAGTAGAAAATATGCATCTTCTATGCTTTGGTCAACTCACTGTTCTTAGACATTTTCAATTGAATGGGAATTATTTGTAGCTAATGACACTATTCTATGTAGTCTGTGATGGGTGTTAAGGTATATAAATTATACTTTATCCTCATTGATAATATATTATTAACTCTATATTTACTAAGTAATTCCATTATTTCAGCAATCTACTTGCTTAATGCATAGAAAAGTTCTTCTCTCAAGTCACTATGATAAGCTATTAGAAAATGGAGAGAATAACCTGCAGAATAACTAGCAATGATGGTGCATCATTGTTAGAAGAATTATTAACTAAAAAGGCAGCAGGCTGAAAATAGGATTTCTATCTTTGAATGGAATGGAAATCTTCCCATTTTAGAAAAATTTAATGTATTTTTAATGCAAAATTATTTTAATTTAACACTCAATATTAAAGAAAAAAAAAACAACCAGCAAATAATTTTTGAGTGTTTGCACTTCATTTATAAAGTCACACACACAAAAAATAACTTAATTCTACAAGTACCTGCCTTTGTTATGGCCCTTTCTACCTCTCCAAACATCCAAGTGAAGGCTCACAGCATAACCTGGAGATCAATGAATTTCATTTTGGACAAATGCACTCCATAGGAGTAGAGTCTTGCAAACAGTTGTGTGAGTTTTTTCTTTTGTATAATGGGTGTTTCAGCTCAGACATATCTGTGGGCTGCAACTAGTTCACAGCACTGAATGAGAGGCACTCTTTAAAATGGTTCCAAGGCTACTACAGGCTCTGTAATTCAAAAGCAACACTTTCCTGCTGAGAATAAAAAAATAGCCAATGCAGAACTGGAAATTTTAAGATTGCATTCCCTGATGAAATGCTCTCCTGATTCCCTAATTAACTACATAATTTTCATTCCCTAGGTTGATTAAAAGAATCTTTGCTGCAGATCTAACCTTGAAGTGATGAAGGCATGGATAATTAGCACTGCAGCCAAAATGAGTGGACACAAATGGTACTTAGAGTGAATGCTCTGAAAGAAAATAGTCACATAAATACTGCAGCTTCCAGCAGTAGACTGGGATACAAAATTGTTCACATATAAAGAAAGAAATACTAGAAGTAAAGAGCATATGTGTCCTTTCCAATGAAACAGCAAGTACAATACTCATAGCTTAATAGAGGCTTCCTCTAACCTACAAACTTTCAGCACATCTTTGTCTGCAAGAATAGGTAATGTGATAGCCAATGTCTTCTCCTTAATCCCCTGTTGGCCATGCAGACGCCATTAGCAGGGGAGGAACTTCCACAACAGCACATGGAAGAACCCCCAGCAGTTCAAGCTGCTTAAGCTAATTTATCACGAAAATTAAGTACAGGTGACCCAGTTGTACTTTATCTTAATTGTTCACAGGACTGGAATCTTTTTCTACAGAGACAGCTGTGGGGAGAGAATCTGACTGGTTTTTAGTTTGACTTGAGGCTATTAAACAGGCACCTTATAACTATATGTTTTGGCAAACTTGGCTTTATTTTCCTGAGTGTGAATAATGGTACTACTGATGGTCATTATATCCAGTGTCAGAGTCACAGCATGTAACTCATACGCTCTATTAACACTGGAGTTATGTCACGGCCCACCAGGGTTGAATTTTAACCATCGGGGTGGGTGTCTAACACCACTTATTGTGAATAGAAACAAAATAGAAGTAGTTACTCCCTGGTAACCTTTACAGCTTCTTACAGCTGAGTTCAAATGCAGAACAAGTAAGATTCAAAGTTAATCTGGAAAGGGAGAACTACACTTCTTGGATAGAACTTGGATTTGTAACTGATTACATTTACAAAGTTATTTAAATGATCTTGTCCATGACAAACTTCAAATTGTAGCCTAACTTGCTTCCCCATATTGATGACGTCTCTATAAATTCTGTAATGACATGCAATTTGCATTGAAGTCCCAGGAGATAATCTGTAAAGACTAGTCAAATAGCAGCAACTGGCAAAAGCAGTGTATCAGGTAAACAGAAATTCTGTTCTCATATAGTTATTTCTTAAGGCTAAATACTGAAGTCTTTGTAATCCTGCAGTGTCCATTGATCACACAATTATATAGGCACAAGCATTTAAGGGTGGGAACATTTCTGCCCTCTGGGAAACGTTAACACAGTCAAGATACAAGCCAGACTCATTCATTTAAACTTGGTTTCAAATGTACTTTAAGTCTTAGCAATACAAAGGAAAACAGGATTTCACCGTATTTGAAAAACAGTAGTTCTAGGAAAGCTTATATAATTAAGAACATTTTGTGATATGTTAATACAACTTGACTGCATATTAATATGTCCTCATATTTTTATTACTTAACAGCAGTACAAATTCAGTCTTTATGGTCAATGATACACTCACCTCCCCAGCGCTCATCACACACTGTGAACAAGGTGGTTTTATTGGCTAATCCTGGGAACACACTGCTGCACTCCATAACAATAGCCTGAGGAATCATTATGATGCAGGACACAATCCAGATAATTATAATGCTGTTCCTCGCCCGCTTGGCTGTGCTTTTAAACATCAAAGGGTGACAAATTGCATACCATCGATCCAAAGCAATGCAGCTGAGTGTCAGTACAGACACGGAGACTGAAACTGTCTAAAGAGAAGGAAATAATATGTAAATGTAAATTTGTTTCCGCAGCTTTAAAAATTATTTATTGTCATTTTTTCCCAGAGTTTAAAAAATTATTTTTATTTTCAACAGTTAGCTCCTTATCAGCAATTATTTAATATAAATTATTCCCAGAAAAACACTCCTTTCAAAATCACTGCTTACAGAATTACAACAGATATCCTCATCTGATAGAGTCCCACTAGAATCAACAGGACAATTCACAGATTAGGGTGTTATGCAAACTGAGTAGGTGTAGCAGGGTCAGATTCTGAGAGAGCAAATTTATGCAATTTAGAATTTGCAAAACTATCTGAAAAACTACTTCTAAAACCTTAGACAACTAATCAGTTCTTTTTTTTCTTTGCAAAACAATTCTGTTTTCTTGCATTTGGATATCAGTACCATCATTGTGCCTTTTCAGTTTTCATAGGAACAGTGGAAATTCAGGGTCTCACAAAAAACCCTACAATAATCAGCTTAAGGCAGAATAAGACGTTTTACTTTCTATTCAGTATAGAAAATAACCTGTCACTTTGGTTTTACTCTTTCAGTCTGAGTGATCATCTCTCTTCAGATTTTCTTCACTAGAATGGAGGTTTTGAAAAAAAAAAAAGTGATTTTGATTGTATTGAGTAGTGGACATACCTGCTGGAGAACTGTTGCCCTTGACAATGTGGCTCGTCAGCCATACAGGTATCTGCTGAAAATATAAATTGTGCTGGAGGCACAGAGCTGATAACTGCATACATTCAGAGTTATGCTTAATTCTTTTGATTTTTAATGACTGAAAGGCCAACCACTTGTCATTCTAGTATGCCAAGTCTATCTAACCAGCTATTCTTAGAAAACATATTTGTCAATGATTTTGATGCAAATGATCTCATAACTAATTAAGTCCACTGGTAAATGAGTGGTGGCAATTATTGCTTACTGCAGACAATCTGATCAGTTGATCCAGTGAACCTGAACACTTTGACTATGTCTAAAGAATGAAGATTAAGTCACTAAACACGTATGAAAGCCCAGACATTCTCTGTCCTGGACACTTCTGTAGCTGTTAAGGTCCATATACACAGAGTACAGACAACTGTAATTCCGTTTACAGACATTTTTATTGCTTTATATCCCTTCTGAACTATTAAGAAAGATGACAAAAAGTAAAGAGCATCAGACAAATGTTCCAGAAAGTGTACTGCCCAAGTCTATTAATCAGATGGACCAAGAACAGTATTTCTTAAGCATAAACGTATTCACAAGGGGAACAGTCCTTTAATCCTGAGATGTATGTACCCTGAGATATCTATTTTAGCAGCAGGGATAGCCTTCCATCAGTTTTTCGCTATTAGGAAGATGTTATTGTTTTTTCTCTTTTTCACAACATCGGTAACGTGTACACAAACACAGTAAAGTAATACCTGTAAGTAGGGAATTACTTTGCAGAGGGACTGCCCAAAGAACCATGTTTCTGTGATGTCCACCACTAAAGTTGCTGGAAGACAAGTAATTGTGACCAGAATGTCGGCCAGAGAGAGATTCACTATGAAATAGTTGGTAACTGTCCGCATGTGATGATTCTTCCACACTGCAATGCAAACTGGATATGGAAAGACAAGTTAATGAGATGGAAATCACTTAGAGAATGCTTCAACAGGAAAACACTTGGCTTTGCAGAATTATCGAAAATTTTGTGTCCTTTGTTTAACACAGAACATAGAATCATAGAATATTACGGGTTGGAAGGGACCTCTGGAGATCATCAAGTCCAACCTCCCTGCCAAGCAGGACCATAGAATCTAGGGCTGGTTACACAGGAAC
>JAVSBS010018936.1:10792-46108 GCA_033124195.1 Coracias cyanogaster | reverse complement strand
CCCATTGTGGATTTCTCTTTTGTGTTTGATTTTGGCCAGGAGTACCTTGCTCATCCATATAGGCCTCCTAGCATTTTTGCCTGATTTCGTCTTTTTAGGGATTCAGTGCCTTGAAAGTCAGCCAGCTTTCCTGGGCTCCTAATCCCTCCAGGACTTTCTCCCATGGTACTGTGACAAAGTAAATAATACAAATTTGTTTCACATTAAAAGTCCAATAACAAAATATTTCAAAAAGCAGCAACTACTGACAGGCTTTAATAACTACCATGAATATTTGTTTTGTGCAGGGCATAAAACTGAACACAGATGTGCCTTGCAAATTCAAATGATCCAACAGAAACCTAGAATTGCAAACTTAGGAAACAAATGGAGGAAGCTTTTCTGGTTTGAGAAACCAGATTCATCTGCAATGTGTGATTAGACTTACAAACAGTTCCAGTCTTTTCCCAGCTTAGAAAGCACTTTATAAGGTCACCTGACAGGTCCCAGAAGAACCTGTTCCAAGGAAAAACAGCAGGAGGATCAGTTCAGCTGGAGGGGAAAGGTTGTCAGGCACGAGGAATACCTAATGCATCTGTTAACGTTAAAATACCTCATCTCCTGAAGCAAAACGTGTCTGTCAGAGAATGTGTGCATATGCTTTGCTTCAGGCACAGTCACTAACTTCAGGAGGAGGTTTGTTTCTTTAAGGACTTTAGAATAACACTTCAAATGAAAACAGGAAATAGGGGGGCAGGTAGATCCACCCCAAACTGTGACTATATCTTTGTCCTTGTCATGTGAGTGGCCCACAATCAGGAGCAGAATCAGGAGGGAGGGTTACTGGTGAGTTCAGTGGAGCCCAGGTTACAGGGAAGGCTGTTTAAGGAAAATTCTCAACTCTCACAGCAAACCAAGGATTGCCGTATGTAGGAAAGGGTCACAGGAGGTACACAGCCCACAGTGAAGTATAGGCTCATGGACCATGGAGGTTTAGATGATGAATACTATGGACATTCTTCTTTTTGTCCTGTTTGTTTGTTTGGTCTGTCCTGAAGAGTTAGGAGTAAAGAGACTTGAGTATCTGTAATACAAGGGGAGGCTGAGAGACCTGGGACTGTTCAGCTTGGAGAAGACTCAGAGAGATCTTATCAAAGGGGAGAGAAATGCAAGCAAAGCAGAGCCATACTATTCTCAGTGGTGTCCATTGCGGACAAGAAGCAATGGTTATACTTTGGCAGGTATTAAAGTCTCTATCCCTAGAATAAATTTCAAAATCCAATTGGACACAACGTTGGACAATCTGGTGTAACTGATATGTGTTAACTATGGTTGGGAAATAATCTAGAATCATGGCTATTAATCATATATTCATACTGAATAGATTTTCCAGATTAAAACAAAACAAAAAATTGATTCAATATTCGGACCATGAAGCAAAATTCATGTTAGTTTAAATTGGAATATAACTTGTTCATTAAAACAGCAGCCAGTGTACAGAAAACTGTGTTTCTGTGCCACCAAATGGAACAATAACTGCCTCCCTGCAACATGGTTCTGTTGATAAAATAACACTTGCAAGACAATTGGAAGATGACATTGAAAACACTGAATTCTGTTAAAAACACTAAGATGAAGATGCAATGTGGCATCTAACACAGTAATAAACCCGCATCTCTGAACTGGAGATTAATTTTATATAATTAATCTTTTGCTTTCTCTTAATGTTTCTTAAAGAGTACTTCAAGAATCACTTCAATTAAACAAATTTTACATCTTATTTCCCAGGCTCTTTTGAGGAACATAGAACATGCTTTGTGTCCTTTGAAGTCTTCAATTTATTTAAAAAAATCACTACACATAGCAGGAAAAAAAAATATTTCAGAAAAACTAATCTGTCTCTCTGAGCTGTATGTGATCCTCGCAGCATGTTATCGTAATTTTTTCAGACTATACATTCATTCACTTATTTTTAATTTTTTATGAAAAATTAAAAGTCAAAGCTTTTGTATAACTTAGGCCAAAATAATAGATGTATATAACAGAATAAATTAACAAGAAGTGGCTAATAAGTGATATAACATGATAACATGTATTAAACAAGACAGTCACAAATGTATGCTGATGCTATGTGATAGCTGCATGTGTCAATGTAAACTTTTCCAGCTGTTTGCACTGAGTAAGCTATGATTTTGTTAGTTGAACTCTCTCATTAATAGCCTAGAAGAGCAGATAAACAGTATGTTGATGTAATTTGCATGTGAAACACAACTGGGCATTTCTGGAATTACATTTATGTATTGGTTTAGTAAAAGCCCTGGCGGGAGCCTTGCCACATGGCTCTGCCGCGCTGTCGCTGCCACTCCCCACCCCCTCCCCCCTGTTGCGGCCACGGACAGGGAAAGGAAAAAAAAAAGTTTAAAATGCCCTTTTGAGTTGAGATAAGGAAGGTTTAATATAAAAACATGTAAGAAAAGGCTGCAGCAACAATATTAAGGAAATAAGTAATACACAGAAAAAGGCAATACCAGAAATAAAGAGACGAACCGAACACACGTGCTCACCCCAAAAACTCTGAAGCTGAACTGAACGAACTGCCCTCCCCCGGAAGCTAGCCTCCAGGGCAGGATGTCATCATGGTGTCGAATAGCTGCATCAAATTAACCCTGTCCTGTCCGAACCAGGAAAACCAGTTAGAATAGATGACTGCTAATTCCATTCATGATCACCAAATATACTTGCACCACACAGTTTCTGCACTGGCATTCATAGTCTTGGTTTTCATACTGTGCCTGTTTCTGTGTTTTATAAGCTGCCTACAAATACTTCTCAAATCCTGTACTCTTGATTAACTATGATTCTTTACGAATTGTCCATTTCTATTTCAAAGCTTCCCTCTTTTGTTGAATTATCCCAATACGACTAAAGGAATGAATAGTGGCAAAAGCACTAGTCAGTGCAGACTGTGGTCCAAATCTTCAAGGAAAGCTATGAGATATCATTCTGGCAAATAATGTGTGAAGAACCACGGCTTGATTTCATATATGTTTCTTTTAATATTCCACAGGGAAGAATAGTGTACTAGGAACAATTAATCTTATTCACCTACCAAAAGTGTGTGGGTTATACACCCTTCTGAGTAAATACTTTGACTTTATTCTTGTCTGCACCCTTTAGTGTTATCTTCACTGTATAAGTAGAAAATGTAATAATAGCAATTAGTATTATTATAATGAATAGCACATTTCTTAAATTGAGGCTCTTTTGAGTTACAAGAACTCAAAAGGCTTGAAAAAAGTGGAATTATTTTCTTTAAAAATCACAAAATATAAATGAAATGCATCTGTTTTTTTTAAGTTTTATTTTGAGCTAAAAATATTGTCAAGTTTCACCCTAGAGCAAGTTTCTATGGATGAGTTATAAATCTCTAAATAATGAGGTTTTTAATGAAAACAAGGCTAACTCAGTGTGAACTGTAGCAGAGCAAATTGTGTCACTATAACTGTAAGTTAATAGAAAACTACAGAATATTGAAAATGTTTTTCTGATTATTGCTTAATTTATCAAAATCATACCATTTACAGCACACTCTAAATGAGGCAAAAGCATATCCAAGGATGTGACAGAGATAATTACAAAAAGTACCAAGCAGCAAAGTAATGCGTAGGTAGAAGACTAAGTCACGAGAGGAGAAGTGTTATTAGGCTCAATGTAAATCTGGGATTTCAATGGTCATATCAGCTATATATGTGGAAGATGGTGGGAAGAACTGAGGACAGGGGATGACTAGATGGAGGAAGTGGTACAGAACGTGAGCAGAAATGGGTTTGTGACTGGCGAGTTAGTAACATGGTCTGTAAAGTTTTCTTCCTGGATTATGGTGTAACTGCTGTATATTTAGGCATTTTTAACTGAAAGCTTGAGATGCAATTAAGCAAATGAACAGCTAAAACCAAAGGGTCCCAAAATAAAGGAAAGGTTAGCAAATTAGCTCTGAAATAAACAACACTCATCATTTGTGTAGCTTTTTACATTTTCATGTCATTGTACAAACAGTGACTAATGAAGGGCCTTTTTTTCAGTTGTTCTCCCTGGAGTTCACAGGAATTAAGGCATCTACAAATGAGCAGGAACAGGCCCAAAATGAAGCAGTGCATCAACCAAAGTTAACAGAGGAGGGCATACCAAGCAGTAGCTGACTACTAGGTAGACACATGGAAGATAAAAACCTAAAACATCCATTAATGGTGCAGTGCGGAGCTGCTACAGAGCTAGATGGTCCAGTTACCTGGTGCACTAACATTGTAGAGGCTGCATCTGAGCCAAGAAGTCCTCCCCCTCAGCCAGGCACAACACTCTGCTGGGACTAGCTATTGCTGCATCAGCCCTGCCACCATGCCTCTGCACCTCTGTGCACATGAGAGATGTGCCTGAAGCATCACATAGTGCACCGAGGGTTACAGAGCAAGAAATTACATCCAACAGGAGCTCACACTGACTGCAGGGAGAGTCCATCACTGCCACACCGACAGCATTGCTCTTTCCTCTCTTGAAACTCCACCACCATTCAGGCAAGAATGGGAGATTTGTGGAGTGGAAGACTCTAAAGCCTGATGCTTGTAGAGTTCACTTGTAATGGAACATCCAGGTTCCTGGGTATTAATTTTATGTTACAAATGCTTACAAGAGAAATACATAAACTATCGTGAGAATGGGAAGAAACACTTGCCAGTGAATGCTCATATCATAAGATGATTTTGCAAGGGCTCCCTCCAGTCTCACAAATCTTTCCATTTCAGCTGTAAAATGATCCAGTTTTCATCTTTCTCCTGTTTTCCTCCCAACCAGAAATGTCTCATAGTACCCTGGACTGTGGGAGAAGAAA
Organism: Coracias cyanogaster; assembly: GCA_033124195.1. Classification (NCBI taxonomy): domain Eukaryota; kingdom Metazoa; phylum Chordata; class Aves; order Coraciiformes; family Coraciidae; genus Coracias; species Coracias cyanogaster. The sequence continues at coordinate 41,244 of JAVSBS010018936.1, read as the reverse complement.
GTACCACCCCTTTTCAGCTGAGGACACCAGAAATTTGTTTTTACCACCTCAGCCAATATTCCAGCCACCAACTATTTTACAGAAGATGAATGTCTCCTCCTCTTTCTTCTGAACAAAACCACCTTTGATAGCTCACTGTCCTGTGAGCTCGAAAAATGAAAGCTAGCAGTGGTTTCTCTGCTTCAAACTGAGACCCATCCCATAGTGTGAATTAGATGTGCTAAGAACAAACCTACCAAACTGACTGCTCAGGTTTTTAGGTCTAAGCAGGCTTTTTGGATCCCACAGGGACTTCAGACTAACCCCACACTCAGCTGAGAAGGTAGCTGCTCTGAAAATGGATACTAGCAGGACTGTCAAGGCCAGGAAGAAGCACAAGCATTTGAGTAGACACTTCTTCTAAGGGGTTAAGCACGTTACTTGTGCCTCAGTCCCACTTATGTAGCATTTGAAGTACCTAAGTGTCTTTTTGGATCTGGGCATGAATGTTAGAGATGACATTAAAAGCACATAAACAGAAGCCCTACACATCCTGTACTGTCAAATGTCAAGTCCTTAGTAATATATATCTTCTGAGGCGTGAAGCTTGGATCACAGAAAGAGATGCTGAGAGTGTAAAAGTCATTTTGTGACCATGTAGTGGCTGCTGGTGCAAAGCACACATTTGCAAGTGTTTCCAGGACTACAGAAGCCTTGCAGCTGGTGCTGAGTCATTCTGAGCACCAGAAAAGTTGATGAACATTATAGGAAATTATCTCCAGTTACTTCAAAATATTATTCTGGAATGGAAACTTCTGTGAGCTATTTGCTCCAGGAGGTATTTTGTGGTCATTAGGCTTGTTTCTGTTCTGTTTTTACAGAAATGTACTGCCTACTCCTGCTCAGGACTTTGCAATCATAGTCCCAGCTGCATCCCATGAAGACTGTCCAAAGCATCATTTAAAGAAAGCCAGTAAACAAAACAACAAATTATAGTTCACTCAGCAGATGTGGAAGATAGTGTCTCATGCAGGCACACAGTGGGGTTCTCACTCCTTACGCCACTAGAGTGAGTATTCACCAGAGCTCTCACAAATCAGAGACTACATCACCTAAGAGGACCACCCCCGGTTATTATGAACTGAGCCAGCACATTAACTTAGCAGCTTCACCACCATTCTGCTGACTGCTATCAATTTTCCTTTCAGTCTCCATGCTTCCAGGATGATGGTCTGCTCCTTCTTGGAGTAATTGGTCACCCCAACGGTTCAGCCAAGCGACAATATAACAAGGACACATGAGGTCTTACTGGAGATGGAGATATCTCTCAAGTCTAGGAGTTGAGACATGCAGGTCAGCAGCTGGGACTACCTGTAAATGCAGCGAAGATACAAAACACCAGTCTTGCAAATTTTCAGGGAAAATTTCCCAATAGAATTCTATTCTATTACAGTCTAATATCTCAAAGGAAATGGTAGAAGCTTCTTGACTTTAGGCTTTTAAGCCTCAACTGCTGAATAAAACTTAACAAAATAGGCTGCAGTGAGCAGCTTTTCTTTGGCAAGAAGCATCCTATCATAAGGGCTTGCCCTCTTGCATGTTGGTGATTTCTGACAGATTACACTTAGCCAAGTAATTAAGGTAAAGAAAGTAGCTTAAATGGGAAGCTAAAACTCTGAGAAAGGAGAATGATTATAAACAGTGCAGACTATATTAAGAGATTATAGTAAAAAGAAAAAAAAATGCCCAAGGAGGATTTAAGTGTTAAATAGCAGTCAAATAGCAAAGGAGGAGAGAGAGAGAACACAGTCTAATGCCTCTTATTTTTCTTTTTCGTTTTTCTTTTTCTTTGTCATCCAGATTTAGCAGCAATTTTCGGATGTCTGATGCCCTGGTGTGTGAAAATTGCATGCATTTTCATGAGATTAATTTCCTGAACATAGGTGGGGGCAGGTGAGGGAGCTTCATAACTTCTTACTGCCAGACAGTCACTAGGACATTGCTGGAGGTCTTAATGCAGGTCTTATCCTTTGCTCTTCCCTTTGCTGAGAGGGAATGCTTGCAGGAGGGAATATTGTGCTGTCCGTCTTGAGCTGAGCAGCCCTTTGAGTACTGCTATTTACTTGAAGAGGGAAGACATGGCACAAAACAATCCTTTTAGTATCTGGTATCAACAGAGACAGATAGTCTTAAAAGGAAGAAACAGAGAAGACTTGTCTGAAAGTGAAGCATAGATTTAATAGAGGGCACCTTACACGGCCCTACGGCGTTGTAACCCAAAAAAAGATGAATTTCATCAGGAAGCAGTTTATGACCACAGCTGATTTACAAGGTGAGTCACTGAGGGACATACTCTAAAAGAAGGCAGTGCCCAGTAAAAATTGACTACATGTGGCAAACCACACGCCAGCCCTGCTTCAAATTCATCTGTGCTGGCCATGCTCCTGTGTCCAGCCTATGAACCAAACCTATCCCAGAGCAAGCCAATGTTCCTCTCAGGCTGGCAATGCCTCTTACAAGATTTTAGCTTAGATTCAGCTAATATATATCAAGCTATTTGCACTCTGTGCCTTTTTCAGTTGAGTGAGGAAAACAGACCAGCTGAGAATCTATGTTTAAATATAATGTAGCCTGTCAAGCAAGACTGCTCCTCAGTTGGGGGTATTTAAACAGGAATCAAGGCACTTGTCGTGAAACAGCAAGGTCAAAGACAGCCACTCATCTCTGTTTGAGCCCTGCTTCCAGCTCTAGGCCCTGGGGCAACAAGAAAGGAGCCTCAGAGAGAAGAAGGCAGCAGCTGGGAGAGCTGTGGAAGCCCTGCTTCACGGGCAGGAGCAGGCAGACACATACCAGCTCCTGAAGCTTGCATTTTCCCTTCTTGTTTTCCCTCTGCTGCTACCCACCCCAGCAAGCCTGTCTGCCCATTTCCGTAGCTCCAAAACTAGCTGCCTCCAGAGGTTTTTCCCCAGGCTGAGCTCCCGGGTCTGCCTTGGAGGAAGCTGCCACCAGGAAGGGAGACTGACCCCCTCCCAAGCGTGGAGGTGGGAGCAGTGCAAGAGCACCCGCCACCCTGGCATACCCTGCTCTGTACACAGGCAGCTCACAGCAACCTAGCTACTCTAACTCTTCAAAAAGTTATTCCAAGAAAAGCAACTTCTTAAATAGCAGTGATTTGGGTGATTTTAAAATGCACTGCTGCACAGATCTGCTCTCTGTGGCTGAAGTTTTTAGTACTGTCGCTCACTTCCCGTCAGTACAGAATCTTGCACCTCCAGCTCCGTGTATTACTTTGAAAATTTGCCCATATGTATCTTCCAAGATCTATCAGCTCAGTTTACTGACACAATCAAATGTTTACTGCTTTCCGTGCTGCAAAGCCAATATAGCTGAACAGCAACCTATATCTGCTTCTTGCAGCATCATCACAATTGCCAGCTAAATTTTCATTTCTGATGCCTTATTATGGCAATGAAGATGTATGGAGGAAAAAAAAAGGTTTCATTTTCAGATACTCATCTGATTCTTGAAACTGTCATTGAAACAAAAAATACATACCCCTACCACAGCAAGAAAGGGAACACATTTTCCCTGAACAGTAAATGAACATCTAAACACAAGAATAAATTAGATAAGGAAGAACCTATAGGTAATTTTTTACCTTAACTTCATGTGGAACTAAATTGTGAAGAACAACCACCAGTATTATGAGCACAAATTTTGGCACCCATGATTGTAGGCAGTTAATAACCGAACATCCTGATGTAACCCTTAGTTCATCTCTTTAGGCATCCTCTATGTATTTAATTGAAAGTAAAAATACCTGTGAACACAACTGTACCTTGCAAAAGCCAGGCAACCCAACAACGCATGTAAGCTATCTGGGACAGCCTAGGAAATATTTGGTTAAAAAAGATCTGATTAAAACAAACAAACAAACAAAACAGGTTTTCAAAATGAAAAGCATCCAATACAAGGACCCTACAAACTAAAGCCTGAAGCATCTGACTTGTATATCCTCGTTCCTGACATGGCATTTAGGATTGGCATTTTGGCATTTTGAGACTCAATGAGCTATAAACTGCCAAAATGAGTACACAGTTCACTGTGGATGAGAGCTAGAAGTGTGTGACTTGAGTGTATCTTCTTTTTTAAAGGCTTTTTAGCAGGGTGGTTGTCTTGTCCCCCCTGCCTGGTGGTTAGAACTCTTTCTGAGGAAGGACAGTTTTGAATTTCTTCATGCTGGGGATGGACTCAGAGGCAAGTCTTCCCCAGGCATTCAGACTGAATCCCTATTTCCCTTGTCTCAGAGCTACTTTCCAGTACCCACAGTCAGAAGGAAGGTGGGGTTTAAAAGTCACATGTCTCTGTTGCCTACCTGGCTAGGTGGCATCAGTGTCCTGAAGGGCACTTCATGTTGAAAATCAAAGCCCATCTCAATGAAGTAATCATCAGGGTACAACCCAGAACTGGGATCACACACTGTTTCAGGGGTGATGGGTTTTAAGCAGCAGCATGTCTTTCTTAGTCCTTCACATCTGAGCCCACACTTCTTTCAGATCCACATCCAAGTAGAGCGGAACAAGAGTGGAGTCAGAAGGGAAAGCAAGCAGGAAGTGTTGTGGACAGGAGAAGGGCAGAAGAGGATTCAGATAAAGGAGAAATATATTTAGGACAGGGAGGTTGCTACTAGTGATGAAACCACATGGAGATCTGAGGGACCAGAAAGGTGTCTGTGCAATTGTAGCTATTACCAACTTAGACCTGTCAAGGCTCAAACTTTATGTCTGAGGGGTATTTGTTCAGCCGCCTCCTGGACTGGTTCTGTACAGGCAAGAGAGCAAGAGCAACACAGATTTTTCTCTGTCTTTACCTTTATTGACTAGCTATATCCAGTGCAGGAGGTACCAGGCCTAGGGGAGGCTGTGGCAAGGGATAGAGGAAATAGAGTTTGTATCCCCATCAGGCCCTCACTGGTTGGTACCCTTCAGTTTCATGTAGCAGCCACAGGTAACATAATGTAGAGCTGGGTGGGGAAAACATGAAGTGAAAAGCCACCGTAGTCATCTGCCAGGTAACTTTGATACCTGAAGTTTATTACTTCAGAAATGGCAGGATGCCAGTGCTAGGTGAAATGATTCCTATGTTGAGATTGTAAAGAACTTTGATTTAATAAAATGAGGCATTATCATTGCTGTTGTTATTATTACTGTTATTATTACTATTTCTTGTTTGGCACATCTTCTAGTTTTAAAGGCCTGGAGAAACTTGACAGCTGATATTGGGATTAATGTTGGCATTTGCTATGGTTACCAGCAAACCTTTCATTAAATTCATTGCTGCAAGGTAAACTGTATTTCCACATTCTCTCTGGTTGTATGGCTGCAGCAAGCTGTTAAGGTAAGACCAGGGATTTGGCTGTTCAAACAGAAATGTGGGCAACTGATTCATTGTAATTTGGCTGTCATGTTATTTGGCTTTTGACCTTTATTTCAGCACATACAGATAATAATTACTGCACAGGCAGAGATGTTTATGCTAACTTTCAGGGACCCTCAAGGCAGAACTCTGGTTCTGATCCATCTCTTGTCTGTAATTCTTTCTCCTTTTAAATAAGTGAAGCACGTTCTTCAATCACTAGGCATTAAATGAAATGTATGAGATTGGAACATCTATGGTGAAAATACTAGATGGAAATAAAAGGGCAACTGCTTTGTACTTACAATATTAAGCAGCATCAATATGCCCATTTCCATTAAAATATTGCACGTTAAAGGTTACAGGAAAGGCCACGATGCAGCAATACTTTGATTTGTACTGCTTTTCTCTATAGAGTATGTAAGTCCTGTCTTAATTTTGTCAGATGGTGTGCCAGCCTAGAAGAGGGTATGCAATTAAGAGTGAAAAAAGCACAAATAAACAGTGCCATCTTTTGGGCACCTCTTAAACTCCACATTTATTAAATTCCATCTAACATATGAATGCTATACGGGAATGTGCATACATACTTAGCTGTGCTGCAGGTGACTTTAGGGTATTAGTTTTACTGTCCCTTGAGAGGAAGTGAACTCAGAGAAAGTCTCCATCCAGGTCCCTGCAGCTGACCACTTTTCTGCTATGGCATCCCAGGCTGCTACAGCTGAAAAGACAGTGGACTTTCTGCCACACTTTACCGAAAAGATATCTGCAGAAAGAGTTTATACAAGATTAAAGGCTAATTACACAATGTTATAAAAAGTATTGTACTTAAGAGTGATACATGCATTGCAACAGTGATCACCATTGCAGTGGACAGCATCATGGCTGGTGGTAAGCAAGCAATCAACCCCCTGGACCCTAAAAAGGAATTAAGCAGTTCTTGAAACATTCAGGAGTACTTTGGCCAATTAGGGATTGTATAAGGAGATATGATACCAATAATCTGCTCCCAGATAAATGCAAAATAATAATTTGTACCTGACTTGGGATCTTTAATCAAGGTTGTGTTTAGCCCTGAATAACATAACCTCTTAAAAACTAAATATTCAGGGATTCTGCATGAATTGAGTACACTGTGAAGACCAGAAGGTCCTTCCCTGACCTCACTCCCTAGAGACACAGCACTAAATCCCACATTGTTTTGCAGGTACTGCCATGCACTGGAGTCCTGCCCGCAGGTCCACCAGAGTAAGCGTGGACAGTAAGGTAGAATATTCCAAGACAGAAGAAGTCTTGGCCCTTGAAAGAGTCAATGTTGCCGTTAGAAGCCATAGTTCCTAAATCTTGAGAAATCAGTGAGGGTTGGCTGCGTCTCCAATTCAGCTTTACAAAACCTAGCTTTCTTTGACAGACATGTTCCTATTCATCTCCTGTCTCTGTGCTCTCTCTCCTTTCTTTGGCACAGCTCTGTGATAGAAAGGCAGTTGTACTCCATTACATTTCCAGATAAACACACAATTTCTTAAGACATCCCTCAGGAAGGCCTACACAGAAAGTGATATTTTGAGGAAAGGAAATTAGACTATAAAGAACTGTGACTTGGACAGGGATCCAAAACTAACCCATTGAATTCTGATATCGCTAGATTCCCACTGCAATTATTTATCTGAGCTGTGATCTGAGCAATGCATCACTATTCAGATAGCTTTCTCCAGATAGGCTCTGGATTTTTCTTACCATCCCCAGATGCTGAACTTGTAAATATTTTCCCAAGAATACAGAGGATTTTGAAGTCCGATGTGCTCTCTTTATTTCTGTAAACTGGTATGCTCCATTCATTTACTCAGAGGAGTTTGGCAGCAGTAGCCACAGCCCAGCTGAGCATGGCACACATTGCAGAGACATCAGTGTACAGATATGTCTACTCTGCTTACCAAGCATATCGTTTGCTGCTTTGCAAACAGTGAAAGTCTTGATTAAATTCAGGTGTGGTGTGTTTGCCAACCTGGCTTGAAGTCGTAGTCAATGGAATCAAAATCTCATTAGAACTGAAGTGTACACTCAGGATAAATCATTATCTTTTTCACCTGCAGACTCTTCACTGTCTTTCACATATTGTTTCTGTGTGCAGTCTTTCATTTGAAATGGTCCTCAATAATAAACACTATATCCAGTTACTTTTTGGTGACACAAAGACATTGTTTGACACTGACTGAGATATATTTTCAGGTTATTCTCGTCTATATTATAATGTTGAAGGTACGGCATTGGCAAGGTGAGGTGCCACAATGAGCATCTGCTACAGGTTGTCTGAACAAGAAGAGTGCATGATGCCTTCTTTAAACAACTGGATGAAGTCTCCTGATCTTAGGCACTGGTTCTCAAGGCAGGGGTTTACCCACTCTAGCATCTGCTAGAAGGGCAGCATGTGGGGCTCAGGCAAGCCAGGAGATTTCTGGGATGTGTTGAGGGCAATTTTTTACACAGGTACTAGACAGGACAACTAGCAAGGTGCTCCACCAATTCAGCTGCTCATGTATAATGAAAGACTAATTAAGGGCATGACAGCTGATAGAAGCCTTTGCTGCAGGAACTATAAAATGGTAGAGCCTACGATCTCAAGGGACTAAGCAACTAATGCAAAAATATTTATGAATTTCAGGAGAGTGAACTTCGTTTTCTTCAGGTCAGTAGTAGGCATGGTCCCATGGGACGTTGTTCAAAAAACCCAGGAGAGCTGACTGAGTAACCACTTTATTGCTCAGGAACAGTCCACCTTAATGTGCAAGACAGAGCACATGGCATTGCTATAGCAAGAGGCCAGCCTGGCTGAAAAGGGAGATGATGAGTAAACCCAAATGCTGAAAGCATATGTAGGGAAGGGAAGAGCAGAGGCAGGCTATCAGGAATGAATATGAAGACATTGTCAGGGTGTGATGGAGGAAACTGTGGTTGAAACTGCTGTGAAAGGCAAAAAGGAGCGAAACAGCTTGGATGGTCATGACTCTCTGGACTTCTACATCCTTGAAGGATTCATCCCACACAGAGTTATGGCTTCACAGTTTATTATGTCAGCATTGCACCAATAACACAGAAATAGCTGGAATTATTTTGGTGGAAAAATAACACTGTTCTTACAAAAAGGCAATTTTCCATGAGAAAATTTTCAATTTTACTCAAAAATGTTTTGATTTTCGGTCAAATTGAACAGATAGCAGCCCAGCTGCTGACTTGGAAAGCTCTTTCAGCTGTGTTTCATGGTGGCAAAAAGTCAAATCCACCAAAGCCTGCCAAGGGGGAAGCTAAAGGCCACATTAATCCTCTGGTTTTCATACTGCTCATCTCCCTTATTTACAAGTGTTCAGCAGGGAAGGGTGACTTCCTTAGCCCTCTAACTCACTGTCTCTTGCTTAGCACATCTCCAGCCAGCAGGGCAGGAGAGGAAGGTGGGCAGCGCCTGCTGTGTCTGCTGCATCTATGGGGACCAAGTCCTTGCTCCTTCTACACATAAAGCCTCTGGAAACTGCCAGTTGACTTCACCTTCCACCCACTACCAAGAGCCTTCAGGTGAGAAGCCAGAAACCTTTCCCCTTGAGGTTGCTTTGGTTCTTGACATCCCTTTTGCAATTTTCACCTCTATTTAGCATGTTTTGTTGTTTTGGTTTTTTTTTAAATTCAAAGGCTTTCCTTCTAAGGAACCACTAGTCTCCAGGCCAGAATGACCACAAGTTTCTTCTGCTGAGTCCTTCAGGCCACACCTACACTGCTACAGAAAAGAGGCCGATGGACGAGTCTGAGGCGAAGCCCACAGATGGGCTCCCAGCCATCTTACAGCGAGCTATGCCCTGTGCAGAGCAGAGCTGTTTGGTGGGACGTGATAACTGCAGCAGCACAAAAGAGCTGCAACCACACAGCACACAAAACAAGGAAACTTGTGCTCAAACTTGCTCCCTTCTCCTCTCTTATTTAGCAGCACAGCCAAATCCTTTGGCACAGACCAGGACCTTGCTGCAGACCACTCAAGATACGCGCTGTTGCCTGTCCAGTGGGATTTTACAGCATCTTCCAAGCCCTCCTTACTCCTTTGGCCACTAGCAGAGGTGGTGTCTCCCTCTGGGCTCTCATCTTTTGGGGAGCTCCACAGCAGACTGTTTTCCCCTACCCTCAGCAACTCATCTGCCTGCTCAGGGAACTGTTAAAACTGACCACCATTTAGAGGGACAACCCAAGGTCTATTTACCTCTACAGTCTCACCCACACCTTCTCTTAAATATTCTCAACTTGTTCATGTTTTCACATGGGATTTAAACAATGTCTCAGAAACCTAATCTTCATATGATTGCCACTTGGAAGGCCAAAGACCATCATGCCCTGCTGATGGTGGTCCATTTTATCTAGTCAGATAATGTCAGTGCTTCTCTGACATCTATAGTGTTTAAACACCTATTAAGGGATGGGTTTTATCACATAGCACAAGAATTTTCTTGGACCCATTCGTGCTGCTATGGTTCCAGGGAAATAAAAGAACATTTAATTCAGAAGTGAAAATTTTAATTTGTGAGTGTATATCTAGAAAATATGTAAGGACATACATGTATATAATACGTATTTCATCATAACCCTACTTCTTACTTTACATTAACACCTGTGAATTTCAGCTGCTACATGAAAGCTGAAAGTGGCATTTTGGAGAAATAACCCACAAATAATAAAGTAGAGCAGGGAGTGCATATCCACACCTTTGCTAAGAGAATTAAAATGAATAACAGCTCATCACAATCAAGCTGATTTCAGGGACTGGAAGGCAGGTGATGAATTCTAGCATGCGCTGAGGTTATACCAGATAAAAGCATCACTTGAAACTTTACCAGATAACCTGTTTCCTGCATCAGATTTTTATTATGTATTTCAAACGGAGAGGAAATTCTGGGTAGTGCAACTGCTTTGCTGTGTTATATGACTCCAGCCTGCCAATGGCTGGTTTCTGGTGCAGTTTTAGCTCTGTGGATGCTGGCTCAGAGTACGATAAGCAGCATAGGTCCTGGTTAATGCAGATACTTCCTTTGGTTCTGCAACGGAGGCCAAATCAGATACTGCAAATTTCTCAATATCTACCCCTTGCTTGCTAAGAAGTAGCTTCCAACACACTATGCAAAAGAAGATCCCTAAATCTGTGCACATTATGTTTGGGGAACTTTGTTTTGGAGTGAGGAGGAGATTGGTAGGAAATAGGAATCTCCTGGATCTTGGAGGTACTTAGATTTTGGACACAAAACAACAGGAGGCAGAGTCTTCCCAGAGACAGTCACTGGAGGAGTGGGACTAACATCTCCCTAACCATGGGAGACAGTGGGACCCTGGGAAGGCACATGGTCTTTCTTAGACATCTAAGACAATGCATTAATTCTGAGGCAGAAGAGGGGAGGATGAGTACCCCTTAGAGGGATATGTGCTGTCCTGTTTGTGCTGCAAAGAGGGGAAGCTTTCCAGGGCATAGATACAGGGGTCAAAAAGAACCCCAACACTTGTCCTATCTACTAAGCCACTGGGGGCAAGTTACTTCAGCTCAATGTAAAATATAATTTAGCTTTAATCACAATTATTATGGTGATGCCTAAGGATTAACCAAGGACCTCACGAGACTAGGGGCTGCACAGACATAACAAAGTGATTTCTGTCCCTAAAGCCTGTACCCAAAATGGAGATTTGTGTGGGCAGGTAGGACATACAGCAGATGCAAAACAAGTCATCACAGCAAAGACTGTATCAGTGTCAAGTGGATGCAGGGCTTCTGCGGGGTGGGAAAAGTGTTGCTATATGACAGGTGAGCAAAGAAAGAGTGAGGGAGATGGGCAGGGTATGGAGGAAAGAAGGACCGAAGCTCAGCAGAGGTGAAGCAATGGGGTGGCAGAGATGCTACAAGGAGCTGGATGTGAGCAAGCAGACTATGAGCACAGGGAGAGAAGAAAGCAGCAAAAGTCCCTGGTGTGCTTTCTCAAGCTTGCTGGCCATAGGGTTTGCCCAGGACTCTGAGCAGAGACAAGACATGTTGCCATGCAAGTCAGAGAAGATTTAGAGTCAAGAGAAGTCTTCCCCCAGCAGCCTGGGGCCAGGGAGAAGGTACTATTTGGGGAAAATATGGCCCTGTTTTACCTCTCCCCAACGGTCATCCCAACATTGCTTGTCCTGCCTTCCAGACATTAGTTTGGACACTTCTTTTTCCGCATAGCAGACAGGATGATTCAGGGGAGAAAAGCTTAGCCTAGGCTTCTCTGAGCCAGTGAAGGAATTTCAGTGCTAAGATCTCAGCAAAATTAGTAGCTAAACCTTTGAGTTCAGATCCAAAAATCTCAGCCAAATCATTCATTGCTGTTGTTATTCTGTATTCAGATACTTCTGGCCTGGCATATTATTTATCATCCTAAACAATGTCCCAGTTATTGTTTGCTTAGACACTGAGTTAGGACACAATGGGAATGTTAAGAACCTGCAGATATCAACCCTTTCTTGCACAGAAGTCAATGCTTGCAGGAATCAGCACAGAGGTGTCAAATTGTCAGAAGAGTTAGTTTTGGTCAATTGATTTCATGGATGTGGTGGGCATCAGAGGCTGATTTTTCCAATACTGAGTCTAAAGAATCTATTGAATATTCTATTTTTTGATGTATAATTTCCAAGAGCTACATACTTTGCATGATATTGTCAGGATTATTAATGTTAAAATGATTTGTTGATGAATTTAGAAAGTGAAGTTCTAAATGTCTCCTCTGACCCCTGTAAACCCAAGTGACTTTCAAGCTTGGCAGAGCAACCCTCCCCCTTACTTATGCAATTTATAGGAATGGAATTAGAAAAGTCTATGTCGAATGTTCCTGCTCACAAAACTTTAAATGACTCAGTAGCAGCTTAAACCACAAGCAGCATCAATGTTTGAACCACCAATTATTTTGAAAGGGAAATACATTTCTATTTTCATGAAGCGGAGAAAGATAAAGTGATGAACTTCCTCTTGTGTGTCAAGCTGGCTTGGCTGATTTTTTGGATAGCACTTAATCATGTTGGGCCTTTTCCAGGAAATGATAATTTAAAAGCTTTTGAAACTTATACTCCCTCTTCTGCACTAGTCAGAAAGTATGACCTAGTTTAAGTTACAGCTTGAAGATGTGACCTAGTTTTACAGGTAGCCTGCACCCACTGTGCTCAGCTCAGCATTACAGAATTTTGGAATCTCTTCACAAAAAGTGAGCGGCGCTGTCACCTTGAATCATTGCTTCTTTTTATCTGGCCCCTGAAACGTTAACAGTATTGCCTAATTCAGAAAGCTCAGGACAAAAAAACATCTAGAGGTACTTGATCTCCTAGATTCAGGTCCTTAGAAATACTTTACTGCCCAGCACCGATGATCAAAAAAAGGCCTGGTGGCTCTTCTGGAAATCCATGCAAAGGATGGTCATCTGAGGACCACAGAGTACTTTGGCACTGAAGACATGGCTGGGTTCCCAGTGGTTGAGAAGATCAGACACATGGAATGGTTGGCACTTCTGACAAGCGAATAACCTGGAAGAAACATGGAGGAGCATGGGCAGAGTGCAGTTGCTGGTTTTTTTCCTTCCCATACAAACAGTGTGCAATTACAGAGGCATATGAGCCCCTCACCATTAGAAGGACACTGAGGCACTAAAGCATGTCCAAAGAAGGGCAACAAAACTGGTGAAGGGTCTAGAGCACATGTCTTAGGAGGAGCAGCTGAGAAACAGGGGTTGTTTAGCCTGGAGAAAAGGAGGCTCAAAGGAGATGTTACCACTCTCTACAGCTACTTGAAAGGAGGTTGTAGACAGGTGGGGATCACTCTGTTCAACCAAGTAACAAATGATAGGACAAGAGGAAATGGCCACAAGTTGCGCCAAGGGAAGTTTAAACTGGCTGTTGGGAAGAATTTCTTTACTGAGAAGGTTATCAGGCATTGGAACAGGTTGCCCAGGGCAGTGGTGGAGTTCCCATCCCCGGAGGCATTTAAAAGACAGGCAGACGTAGTGCTTAGGGATATGGTTTAGTCGAGGACTTGTCAGTGTTAGGTTAATGATTGAACTTGGTGATCTTAAAGGTATTTTCTAATCTAGGCAATTCTGTGATTCTGTGAAAATGCTCTTTGCTTTTTTGGTTTCCCTATTTCATGGCTGAATGCGTGACCACCTCTAAACAATGAGTAAATACACTGTTTCACAGGGAGCCTGGACTTAACTGTGGCTTTGATGCTATCTTAATACAGCAGTGGGCTTATTTCCTCTGGGACAGAGAGCACCAGCACACTTTCTCTCTACATCTTTACCTGGATTAGGCAGGATTTTCTCAGATAGGGGCAGTTCTGGCCACATGCAAAATTAGAAAAATCTGCATCCCTAAAAACACAGACAGATGGTGATGGTAGGTGCTTCTACAAAGAAATGGTCTGATGGGTTTTGTGGAAGCAGTTTTCCTCTTAAATGCTCTGATTCTAGCAGAGCATGTCACAGCTCTAGCAAAGACATCAAAACCTTAATGAGTATGTCCTAGCTGCTAACTACCATTTGCACAGATGTCTGCGTGGTCTCCTACTACTTTTCCAATCTTTTAACTGCATTAAATAAGGTTCTGCCTTAAACACTGGAAATAATTGATAGCACTGTTCATTGTCACATCCAAAGAGATGAACAAGAGAGAAAAGTTTGTATTGATCAACCAAGGAAGTGCTGCTGCAATTAAAATGGAGGTTCCTCTATGTGGAAAGCCATACATTATCACATCCATCACATCAGTGGCTTTGGAGTGACAAGCCAGGCAAATGGCTCACTTCCACAGCAGAAGAAACACCAAAACATGTGGCACCGAAATTTAGGAGCGATGCAGAACTTGAGACCTCAGAGGCACGTACTAAGCTAATTTTCCTCTTAAGAAAAAGTAATTGCCCTACAAACATGAGTAGGGGCAAGTCATGGCCATGGTTATATGTCATCTTCTCTGCACGTAAATAGGAATGGGTTAGGTTAACATGGTATTGCAAGGGTTATATGCACCACCTAAAACTAGGTCACAGCAAGAAATTCAAAGAAAACGTCTGCATTTACCAACACATTTTTAGCAAGTACCACATTTCCTAGTACACAAGAGTTGATAACATGAGAAATACCAGTATTTCATTTAGACTGGCCTATTCTCACTTTAAAATAAGTGCTGTGGTGAACTTTTGGGTAAAGGTTATATAATGTGAAACAAACATGTAGGAAGGGCTTTGGTCTATCCCAAACTCGGCTCCTGTTTTCATAGCTGAAGCAGCATGATGCTCACTGTCACCTTCAGTCCTATTTTGCTCTCTGTGAGAAGCCGACTGGCGTGTGCTGGTCTTGATATTCAACCCAAACTACTGACTCCAAACAAAAGACCGCGATGAAAGACAGTTCATTGGTAACCATTGGGCAACATCAGCTATAATTACTTTGAGAGGAGGAGCTGGTATTAAACCCATGGTACATTCTTGGTGTTGGTCCTTATTTTAGTGGCTCTTATAGTCTGTTATTTTTTCCTCCCTCTAATGGCCAAGAGGGAGAGGAGATCCTGCCCTGGCAGCGGGAACTTGCTCCAGCAGACTCTTTGGTAACAGGCCCATTCCCATTGTTGATTCAGACTGTCTCGTGTTGGGAACAAACCCACATTCATATACTTTTTTTTTTCTGTAAGAACTTAAATTACTTTTCATTGAATGTGTCTCCAGCCCATAATGGTCATAAAGGCCATCTGTGCTCCCAGGCATTTGGCTTGCAAGTGGCGGACAGTGGATGCTGACTGAAGCCTCCTTTGCTGTCCGCCTTTCAGTTTCATGAGTGCCATCGATACCTGGGCAAAACCAACAGAAAAAAAAAAACAAAAAAAAAAGCCTC
Organism: Coracias cyanogaster; assembly: GCA_033124195.1. Taxonomy (NCBI): domain Eukaryota; kingdom Metazoa; phylum Chordata; class Aves; order Coraciiformes; family Coraciidae; genus Coracias; species Coracias cyanogaster. The sequence continues at coordinate 25,936 of JAVSBS010018936.1, read as the reverse complement.
CCTACCACAAAGGCAGAGTTTCTGCCTGAGTCACATTTTACACACATTGTACAAGTGCACTTGATAAGGCAATGTGAAAATCTCTGGCAAGTTAGGTGTGGCGTATCTCTTCTCCCTCACTAGATTATGGCCTCAAGAGTTAGGATGGAGCAACTATAAGCCCTTGTTCTGGCCAGTTCCTGGCTGGGATGATGGCAAGAGATGGATCATTGTGGACATTTTGTGGGCAAAGACAACATTTCCATCACCTATTCATCTGTTGTTGATGCTGCCAAAGTCGTTCAGCATCATCCTTTTAACATAGGCACAGAAATGCCAAAACAAGTTATAATCTTCCTTCATGGCAGACCTCACAAGAGTTACAAAGGTAAGATACTTCACCAATGAGCAAATATTAGTTCATGGGCTATATTATTCTCAGTTACATGTAGACTATATATGCTGTATTTGAAATAGATACAACTAATGGATCTTATGTAGAAGAAACATTACTTGCATTGTTGCTATGTTTTAAAGCACTTTATACTGCACAGAGTGACAAATACCAGCATACACTAAAATAGCCACCTTCTAAAAAAGTCTTAAAAATAAACTATCTTATATAAAACTATTTATAATATGAATCTCATTGATGTCAGCAGGAAAATGCCCAGTGATTTCAAAGAGAGAAGCTAAGCCCTTTCTTACTAGTACAATATTAATGAAGATTAATAAAACTGAATGAATTGTAACACGCTATTTATGTATTTAGGGTGAATTTTTCACATCCAGCAAGTTTCAGAGCACAGCTGGGCCAATAGAGTTCTCAATTATCTTTTTTATGTGAGCTGCTTTGTTTCACAATCTCACACATCAGCAAAATTCTGCAAGTGTACAGATGGCGTGTACCAGAGAAGAAGGGCAAACTTGAGGAAATCTGTTTGGATGTTTTCAAATAAATCATAGGTACATTTCTATTTGGCTCATCTTTTTGAAAAACAAAACAAAACAAAAAAGTTTTTTAAAAGTAATTTTCAACCAAATTGAAAAAAAAAAAACAAAACAACAACAGGTAACAAAGTAGAAACAAAGTGCTACTAATCCACAGGCAGCACAATGCTGGACTGCAGTCCAACACACTAGATACTAACTTCAAATATTACTTTTTATATTTCTAATAAGCCTAATGAGGTTTAAGTAAAATTATCTCTTCGTATTCATAGTGGTATAATAGGACTGTTAGATCTGAGAGAAAATGCAGATTCATATAAGTAGTAATTCAACTATACATTTACAAGTGGCAATAGATGGTAAAATCAACAGCTGCTTTCAGGAAATAGTAAACAAACTACAAATGTTTTGTGGTGCCAGATTATTCTCTAATTTATTACTCTCTATCAACAGTGACAGATCAAAGAAGAAGAAGGCAGGAGCTCAGGCCTGGACCTTTGTTGCCCACATGGGTTTATTTTAGTTCTCTGGCTGGCTCTGCTTTGACGGGCTTGGAGGATCCCTGTCTGTGTAGCCCCAGGGCATGCAGCATACACGCTTGGTTTCATGTGATCAAAGCACAATATAGTGGGTTGCAACTTGGTAGGAACTTCAGTTTAAGAAGGAAGTTGGCTTAAGCTGCAAGGCTGTATGCCACTTAGTGCCTCGGAACTCCAGCCCTCTTCCAGTTAGCAGGACAGAAATAACCTAACTATCCATTTCCAGAACTGCAATTGTTTTTCCAGAGCAAAGGTCTGGAGCGATGATGAGTGATAAAACATTAAACCAGGTGGACCTTGTTTTGTTCAGGCTGTGTTACTGTGTGTGATACTGTGCTGCATAATTTAGTGACACTAACATTGCAAAATGCTGCAGGTAACCAGGGAGCTGGTCAAAATTCAGTGGAACACAGAAAGCATTATATTTGAGAGATGTTTATATAAAAAAAGAGGAGACCAGCTCCAAATGGTTGCTAACTAGAGCAGTGTCATTAGCTATTAGTTCCCAGAGGGCAAGACAGGTTACACAATTTGCCATACATCAGTTCTCTGGGATGTCAACAGGGTGGAGAACCCATGGTGGGCTGAGAGCAGGCACATGAACCTGTAGCAGGCCAGTAATAAACTATGGACTGGCAACAAAGGTCTGCTCCACTCTACGCATTCATTGCCAGTATCTGTGGTGAACTGGTTTTATGTGTGTCCAGGGAAAGTTGTGATTCTGGCATCTGGTGTTTTTCTGTGACACAGTAAGGAAAAAATCATTCCAAGCATTTCACTCAGTCCAATTAATAGTAGGTTTAAATCCTTCAAACTGGTGGGACATGAGATAAAAACATTCTGTATAAGAGAGTATCTCAACTTCCCAAAGGGTTGCCTTCTATTTGGTCATGCTTCAACACTCCAAAATCCATGACCTGCTGAGAAAGGGACAGAGGGAGGAGATCCTGTTGGTGAATCCTCTCCTTATGGAGAGGGGGTCCCCCAAACTGGTCACCGGGCAGCCTTGCTCACACCTGGTATTACAGACTTAGGGACTGAGGGAATTTGGGACCTGCAGGATGAGGCAGCAGCTACATCATGGTTATGAAGACATGATAGCACCTAAAAGGTGAGCTCAGCAGTCAAAGAAGGATTCTGGCGTCCTCTGCTAAAAGAACAACCAGGGATCTCTCATGCAGGGAATGAATCAAGAACCAGAAGGCTGGAAAGATGAATCCTTCATTTTGTGACTTGCAGCATTTAAGGAGCTGAAAGCAATTGGAGCTCCTGCTTGTCTTCTGTAATAGCTAAAGATTAATTGATTGGAGTTCGGCGATGTGTGGTCTGTGGAAAAGCAATGTGTCTCACACAAGAGGGCAGGTGGTAGAGAGCACATGGCTCAAATGTGGAATGAATGGCTGAGAAATATGCCCTCCCTAAACTTCATGAGACGGATTTTGAACAGATAGCAGTAAATCAAAGACACCCAGCCCCTTACCTCCACCCCAGCAAAAATACTTCACTGTAAACCCAGCCAGAAGCCCCAGTGCACTCAGACTTAAGGCCAAAAAAAAGTAGAAAAAAAGAAACATCTGAAGTTGCCTAGAAATTTGTGAAATCTGATTTAAACAACCTTGAGCTGACATTGGTTTCTCAGCTTTTCATGACTGAGCTTTGTTTAGCTCTGGAGCTAGTCACCAAAAATGACATCAGGCAAAGGTATGGAATCTACAGGGTCAGACCCTTGTGAGTTTAAAAACAAAAAAATCAGCGGTTGGCAAAGTCCACAGGTTGTGGTCCCAAATACCAGCAACCAGGAAATACTGGACAAGACACCAAAACAGAGAGGTATAAAGAAGAAATTGGTGGTGTGTACATGTAGGACTACTTTCTGGATTAGGTGTGAGTTTTTTCAAATCACTGCAGCAGAATGCTGCATATGGTTGTTTGTGAAGTTTTGCTGGAGACTGCTGTTACAAAATTAGAAGTATACGCACGGGATTATTGTTTGGAGCCCTCCAGAGCAGGTACATCAAACCAAAGGGCATTATGGACCACTTTACGTCCCCCAATCTGCTGGCTCCTTATGCCCCAACTACTTTTCTTTGTTCCTATCCAGCTCAGCCCTTGCATCAATGCTTCAAAAAATCTTTTTGACAAACAAAATTCTTGTTGTTTTCCACCCAAAGGCATGGCAAAGCCACCTGAAAGCGGGCCAAATAAGGGGCAGTATGCCAAGATCTGCCCCCAGGCTGTTGCTAACACCAGGAAAAAGAGCTGCAAGTCAGGGAGAGTGGGGCGAGCAGGAGACACTGGCAGCTGGAAGGAGCCAGAGAAAAGGAAGTGGGATAGACAGAAAAAGAAACACTCACTGGCTGGAAAGATCTTGGGAAGGCGGCGGCGGGGGGAGTACCCAGGTGCCAAAACATGCAATCGTAACCCCATGTATGAAAATTTACTTTTTTAGCAAAAACCCAGTAAGAATATATGGGTGTTTACATGCATGCAAACACATTGAATTCCAAATAAACTCTTTCCAAGTAAGATTTTTTTTTTTTAAACTTCAGATTCCAGCAAATAATCATCCTCTGTCCACAGACCAAAATTATCTTTTTAAGATTATAAAAGAAGAGCCACATGTACTTTTCTTGGCCAAGAAAGCATTACCTTCTTCTCAAGGTAACTTTGTTGATCAGTGTACTCTTTTCCTTAATTGTGTCCTGATGAAGCAATCAAATAAATGAGGCAGGTAGAAAAGAACAGACACTTCCGGGGGAAGACTTGGTTTTCGGAAGGTCAGTGCTAGGAGCAGGTGGTTTTACTTTATCCTCCTGGCCTATGTGCCCAGGCTGCCTCATGACACTGCTGAAGCTTTTCAAACTGTGGCTGCTTCAATATAAAGAACAAAATCAAACTGTAATAACATCTCTACGTGGACCTTCCTGCTCCCTTTAAAAGACAAGGGCAAGAAGGGACAAGGCAGGCAGAATGGGGCCTCCTATTGGCTTTCTCTTTTGTGGAAAGAATAAACAGCCCGAGTGTGGTTCCCAATTATAACCCCCAGCGAGGCCCATATAGCTCAAGGACCACTTGATCACCTCCCTCCCACCTAGTTCATCACATAGCTGGACAATTGGCATCCAGAGGACACTGAGGCAAAAGAAAAATCCCAAATCATTTAGGCCCCAAAGTCATCACAGAAGGAAAATGTGAAGCCCTATATTGCATTGTGAAATTTGGGTGCCTACAGCACTCCTAATGAGCATAGATGTACCTTCTGAAGCTGCACCTCAGAAGCCCTCTTCCAACATCTGGTGGCTTAGGACGCATAGGTAACCAGCAAGTGTCTTCACAGGGGCTCAAAAGCCACTCCAGGTACTGTGACCTTATCTAGCACACTCACAGCCACTGTCATTCAGATGACATTTAGTGCTTGTGGTTCCCCTCCTTCCTGTAACACCACACATAGGCAGAGCATCTGCTAAGGTAAACTACTAAGCGCTAAGTCTAACTCAACTTTCAAATCATTTGAAACCCCATCTTTACCTTCTGAGGGTGACTCAACCCTCAGAACAGAGTACACATTTTTTCTCCCAGCCTCCCACTGGACATCTCTATAGTGGAAAAGCACGATTCAGTGTGCTGCGTAGCTCTTGAAATTGTGAAAGTAAAACTCCAGATTCTTCACTTACTTCTGGCTTTGAGCTGAAAACTGTTTGGTATAAAGCGTAAATGGGAAGTCCTCATTTCCACCTAGATTTCCAACCCCTGATGATGGAACCCTACTTGAAAGGTGTCATTTGGCTTCAAATATGCACACACAACCCCATAGCATTCATTGCCATAGTTTCCAAACGCTCGATTTGTACCTCGGGTTTTTTGATGAGTTATGCCATACCCAGCCTGAACATTCTGAAACCTGAACAAAATGACCAAAGCTGCACAAGAATTACAGGGACACAGGAAAGAAATCACAAAGTTGGGTTTTTTTCTTAGAAATATATTTTGTAAGAAAACAATATTAACAATAAAAAGAAATGTTTACAGTATAAAATAATGGCTTGAATTCAACTCGGTTCCTTACAAAAAGAAAAAAAAAAGCCTGAGGATTTGTATGAAGCCTCAATTCCTACAGATCTGAGTCTTTTGCCTTCTGTGATTTCTCCTGCATTAAAGAGCAGGATTTCCCCACATCGCCCTTAGAGGACACAAGCAAACACTCCGAAAACCTTCCTCATCCCTCCCCCAACAAGTTGCCGTTCCCTGCTCAGATGTGCTCTAAACAGCACCCGTAGTATTTGCGGCTCTCTCCTACGCCCCCAGATGTGGGGGGGATGTAGGATCCACCTCAGATCCCATCCACCTACCTCTTTCGGCCAAGCAACTCTACAAGCGACAACACACGTTGCAGCTAGCTCGGAGCCTCCCCACCGTAATTTCTTGGCTAATACAAACAGTGGCCAGCCACTGACAAACAGCATGTAACGGCTGAGTTGTTCTCAGCTGTCTGGTCTCATAAAACTTGGAAGAATCTCTCTCAACACTGCCGTTCATCTGCCAAACCTGGCAGAGGCGTGCAGAGTTTTAGAAGCTAGAAGGGGAGACAAGGACAGGCAATGCAATGACATAAGCTTCGCTTTTTTCAGGAAACTACGCTAAAAAAGTCATTACTCAATTGCAGAATTTACAACTTGTAGATTGTGTTGTAGGGAAATATGCCTGTTCAGTGACTATAAATACCCCTGATACATTTATGTGGCTTATTATGCATTTTTTAAATTATTATTTGGGTTTTTTGTTTGTTTTTTTTCAGTAATGCCAGCTTTGCAATGTCAATTACCCTCCAAGATTGGAAAAACACCCAGTGACCAGCATTCTGGTGTAATTATTCATGACATTGGTGTGACTCCCCCACCCTCCCAAGAATACTGACAAGTTTAACAGAAATCTATTAAGTTAAAAAGAACAAAGATATATATATTACATTTGCTAATTGCAAACAACCTCTTTTAGCTGCAATTTTTCCCATTGGGATTTAAAAGTGCACCAGTTTAACATGTCTGTACATTAAAAACGGTTTAAAACATTAAATATACAAACAGCAAGAGATTTTTAAATATTTTGTATCAAATACTATAAGACAATATAATTTACATTTGTTTTTTTTTTGTTTGTTTGTTGTTGGTTTTTTTTTACACAAAACATTACACCTGAAATATAACTTTAGATATTACAGAATATAAAAATACATACTTTTTGTCTAAAAAATGTCTTTGCAGGTTCTGGCACAATGTAATACTTTAAAGGCACACCGTATTTTGGCAATCTATATTTGCGATTAACTGTGCAACAATAATAAAAATGACCTGTAATTAACCTTTTAGAACTGTAAGGCCAGACGATCTCCCTTCTTCCTGGAAGAACCCTTTTAATCAGGTAAAAAGGTAACTGTTGTGGTGTCCTGCAACAGATTTCTGCCACTGCCTGAGCTCTCCAACCCTAATCCAGCAAGAGCAGGCCTTACTAAGCATGTGAAAAGCCACATCAAATGCAATGGGATTAGTCATACTCGCATCAACTTTGCCATCTCAGGGTCAGAATGATCAACTCCAAGCAAAATTGAGCCCTAAATGCAAGTCAGGAGCCAAGTTCTGTCCTGTCCTATGTTTGTGCCAAAACTAGTAAGAGTAGCACAGGTTAAAAAGTCAGGGCAGAACTTGGAAATAGAAGTTCAATCCTATTAATTGCTCTGATTTCAACTACACCAATGTAAAAGTCATAATTACTGAAGCCAGGGGAGACTTATGAAGTAGAACTGCTGTAAGACTGAATCAGGAGAACTATGAAATTTTGCCCTTCTATGCATTTGTGGGACTCCTGCTGGAGACAGCACAGGGCAAAAACGTGTCTTTAGAGATACATGGCTTATACAGACGCAATTGGGTCGCAAAAGATTTTCACTTCTGTCTTCAAGTTGTTTCTGGACCACTAAAAACCTCCACCAATTTTTAGCACACTAAAGAAAGATTCAGTCTAAATCCCTAACTTTGAATGCCCCAAAGTAAGTTGCTTCTTGTGATGAATCCAGCAGCAATGGGTTTGATACCTGGATACTTATCATTTCACCAGATTTTAATTTAAAAAACCCTCCTACATTTACAGAATAAAAATGGAATTCTGAATTCCCTGACCAGTATTTGGTGCTTCCTCCCTTCATCAACACATCAGAGCGCCTTATTTTAAGGTTTGTCTTAATCATATATACCATCAGCTGAAGCCCTCTTTTAGTCAGGTTTCCTGAAGTTTCATGATGTCTAAAGCAAATGTTGGCATAAAGGTAGTAAAAACCATCTTGATTAACAACTAGTTTTCCATCACTGAAGGTCATATTTGATAAGTTTGCCTGGCCTTTGTCATGATGCCAGGATGTGAGGTTCACTTTGCGAGTTCCTGAAGAGAGAAGGAAAAAAGATAAAATTATTTATCAACATTTAACAAACCCTAATATTTAGAAAGCAATCTCCAGGTTTTCAGAGTAAATAGCAACTAGAGGCTAAAGGGAATAGTAGACAATTATGATAAAAATTAGTTACAAATTTCCATTTTTCACTATGTACTGCCATATTTGGCTTGCTATTTATAACTGTCTGCCCACCCACCAGAACATTTGCTGGACCATGGCACAAAACACTCGTTTGGCCAATAGTCTGATTACCCTGCCAAGCAGTCCTGTTACAAGCTCCGCATTCCACCTAAAACTTCGAGTAACAAATGCTCGAGAGGAATTTGAAACGAGAAATTACTAATGAAAAAACAGCAAATGTTATTAGTCTTTAACCTGTTTGTACTTTTTTTTGTTTGAAAACAAGTTAAACTCCTAATTCTCCAAAGAGAAAGCTTATGAAACCTTCCTATATTTTATGTTCTTGTGACTTCAGCAGTACAAAGGTAAAGATATTCTCATTTGAGAACCCAAAAAAAAAAGGAGGGGGGTCAGTACAATGGTGCATCGTTACTACTGCACAGTAAATTGCCTTAACTTTAGATAGCACTTCAAGTATTTATGAGATAACAAACCTTTTTATGCCAAACCAATGTTTGGACTTAACGCGGTGCATGCATGTACCAGTATAAGTCTCCACAATCTGGTTTAGTCATATCCTAAATATCCAGGATAGCAGCCCATGGCACAATCCTAATTCTCCGATAATAAATCCTTAGAGCTGGGCAATTATAGCTAATTGGGAGGTAAACTCAGATTCATTGTCTTATATCTAGTGGAAAGTCTTTAAGAGCTTCAGGAAGACAGATGTGACCCTGGATGCACCACGCTTTTTTCTTCTCATTTTTATTTCATTTATTTATTTTTAAGTATCAAGTTTCAAACTAGAAACAATGAGCTGATATTTCATGCTTGGAGGACAACAGTCCCCTTCAACTTGTCTCAAGCTGGAGATCCACACATTAGGGCAGATAATGATGATAATATTCTCCATCTCTCCAGAGAAGATCATGTGTGTAGGAATCAAAAGACACGTTAATAAGTCTGACTACCAAAAAGTACAGATTAATAGAACTAACATATGCAAACAAGCATCACTGAATTCTTTCCAACAGGTACACATAAGCCTGTACAGCTCTGCCTGTGTGATGGTGGCCTGGTAAACAGGAAGCTGTCCCTTATCTGTTAAGGTGGCTGTATGCTTTGTGAAGAGAATGAGAAGGAGCTGACAGACTGGAGATGTTTTGATCAGCTCACCACTGTCACTGAAAGCTAACTCCACATACAGAAGAAAGAATGTCCCCTAAGAACTCTGGCAGCAAAGGCATCTCCTGGATACTATCATCAAGTAGCTACATTGTATCATCTCCTATAGGTTTCCCGCTGTCAAATCTCAGTGTCATTTCATTTAGATCCTACTATTGAGGCTCTACAAGATGGCCTGGCAGGAGGTCGGATAGACGCTGAGAGAGACCATTTGAGTCTTCCTTCCAAACCCGGTCCACACTTGACACTCTGGCTGTGACACCAGCCCAGATAGCATTGCTATCTGGGCATGTATACTACATAGAGGTTTATGACAGTGTTTTCTGTTGAGGAGCATGCCCTGCAGCACAAATCCCACAGTCCCTTCCACCTCCCAGCTTCATCACCATCTCATCAGAGCGCTCGCCTCATCTCACAGCCTCTGCCTGCAAAAACAGAGGAACAAGCAACAGTGGGAGGAGAAGATCCAAGCAAGGTCCATGGGCATGCCCACAGAGAAACCAGGGCTGTCCTGAGAAAGCCACGTAGACCCTGACCCTTCCTGATAGGCACAAGCAGTAACTACCATTTCCTCAGTGTAACACACAGGACTAACTCCACTTTCTCCCCCCTACAGCAGTGGGTCCACACAGGCACCAGAGGACCTTACACCTTGGGCTCCCAGTGCATCTAAAGGCCTGCTTGCAATACTCAGTACCTTATTCTCCCAACATCAAACCAATCTTTTCCCACTGAACTTTCCAAGATACATGGCAGGGCCTGGTGCACTCTCCTCCAAGCACGTATCAAGGCATGCCCCAGAACCACCAGCACTCACAAGTATGCTGGGAAAAAGCCCTAGGTATAGCTGATTATTTAAAACAATAATTTAAAACAAATCTTGGATTTGTTTGTGCAGAAAGAAGCGAGGTGAAATAGTGACAGGAGAATTTGAGAGCTAAGTCTTCCCTAACTACCTGGGGCACGCAACTTCTGCACGTGAGAGGAATACTTTTAATATTAGCCCAGAACCAAAAGCTTCTGGCATTCTTCCACAAAAACTTGAGTAAAGCACAGACTGTCAAAGGCAGATCATAAACAGTTGCTGCCCTATGGCTCCAGTGCAGCCAGGTAGAAACTACACAACCAAGATCATGCAAGCCATCCTCTGTGCAGTGCCTCAAAAAACTCTGAAAACCATAAATTAATCGGAAGCAACACTAAGATCTTAAGCCTCTTAGCCTGATTATTCACTGACAAGAAATGCTGAGATAGGGTTACCAGACTACACCTCTGAAAGTAACGGGGATAGCTAAGGAAGTTGTAGAACTTTCTGTGCGTAGTGCTAAGTAGTGTTGAGGGCTACGATGATGATTAACAGACTGGAACATCTCTCTTATGAGGAAAGGCTGAGAGACCAGCCTTCTCTGGAGAAGAGAAGGCTGAGAAGGGATCTGATCAATGTTTATAAATATCTGAAGGGTGGGTAGCAGGAAGATGGGGCCAGTCTCTTCTCAGTGGTGCCCAATGATAGGATGAGGGGCAACGGGCACAAACTGGAACACAGGAAGTTCCATCTCAGCATCAGGAAAAACTTCTTTACTGTGAAGGTGACAGAGCACCGGAACAGGCTGCCCAGAGAGGTTGTGAAGTTTCAAAACCCACCTGGACACATTCCTTGTAACCTGCCCTAGATGAACCTGCTTTGGCAGGGGGGTTGGACTAGATGATCTCCAGAGGTCCCTTCCAACCTCTACCATTCTGTGATTCTGAAATACTGCCCCAGAGAGGCTGGCCTACGTTCAAGATGAAGAGGACAAGCAAGAAATCACTGCTTGGATCAGAGGAGGGGCACATCAGAGAGATGGGACAGGAATGTATACAGATGATGGAACAGCAAGGCATGCCGGCACACTGTGACTGACTGGTGGCACACTAGGTAGTTGCTGGGCAGATTATTTACCTGGCAGGTAAACTTTATAGAAGTCAATTTTAATCAAGTAGCAATTCTGAAGAAATTCTTAGTGGGAATGTATTATTGTATGCTGAAGAAGAGGGAAGGAAGAAAGTAAGTGTCACAGTTGCTTCTAAATGGGATGCTGAGGGTGGCTCTGGGTGATTTTTGTTCACACACTGTTCTGGTGTTGAAGGGAATATGCATCATTCATCCATGGTCAGGTGGAGGGACAGGCCAATGGATGATGGAATATGACCTTATCTTTTCTGAGTGCACTTAACTTCTGGAAGTTCCTTCCAATCTAAATGATCATGCTATGATAGCATTAATTGAGTCAGATGGGCATTTTGCCATAATGTAGAGCTTCAGGAGAGGCGTGCCACACCAGCACCAAAGCACAAAGATGCAGTGGTAGGAGTTATGCCATGCAACCCTTTAATGGAAGGACCAAGCAGTCTCCCAGTACTTTTGGTAGTAATACAACCGAGACACCAGAACAATTCATACCCTAAAACAGAGGCAGAGGAAAAAAATGGAATATAAAGGGTCAAATCAGCCGTCCATATATATCAGAAACTCTGAAACATAACCCAAACCAAGGGACAGTCAAAAATGCTGCAGTATGGTATCTCCTGTGATAAAATTTCCTATGGAGCCATGAAAAAAATAGCAGAAGGTAAGTCATGTTGACAGAGAAGGAAGAGATCAGAGAGATAAGGAGTAAGATCAGCTTCCAGATGTGGTAAAAAGAATTCTAAAAAAAGGCAAGATAATACACAGCCTTTCTGGTAACTGAAATTTAAAAAAAATGTCTTAGATATTTGTGAGCATCAGCTAAGACTAATACAAATGAATTTCAATAAAATTAAATAGTAAGAAGGAAGGTGATGGGAAGCAAACAGAGAAGAAAGTAGCCCTGTATTGGTAATTTTTTTGAATCCTAGTAGCCTCCAGGTACAAATAAAGCCTGAGGGAAGGACCAAGCACTGTTTGCTCTGAAAAACTGTTCAGGAGGCAAAGGGCAGCTAAGCCGAACCTGTAGCTGTATATAGCTCAGAATACTACAGTGTTTCTTTAGACAGCTAAAAGTATAGATTCACATCTCAAACGATATATTAAATATTTGTATTTATTTGTTTGTGATTTTCTCCTTTAAGCAGTGACTAATTTCTGTAATCAATTTATAAACCAAAAGTCACTGTTTTCATTTAAAACCTAGGTAAGCATTTATATTGAGCTCTGGTAAAAACCAACCAGCAAGTATCCAGCTTTAACCTAAGGCAGCAAACCTAAAAATTACACACAGCAAGCCAAACCACTACAGTTTCTACAGCCAAATGATGGGTGGGGACACCAAGATCTGGGAAGGGTTATTTTTCCCCTCCCTCACAGTCCCTCCAGCTGCAAAAGTCCATTTGAGGCTTGGTATTATTGTGAACCAGGTAAAAGGAAAGTGTTCCCTTACAGACACTGCTCAGTGCCCCTCCTCAAAGGGTGTTCAGTGACAAATTACTTAAAAGAAAATCCTGTTTCACAGTGATGAAGACTGATTTTTTTTTCCTGACATTGTTTATTCTGGGTCAGAGTGATAACAATAAAGAACGTTAAAATACTAAGAGCAGATCTGTGCAGACTCATGGATGGCATAAAACAATTTATAATGAAATCAGAGGAAGAAAATAGAAGCTGCCATTTGCAGCCGGAGGAAATAGGATGGGAGAGAAAGACTCCTGGTGACCCTCAGGCAAATTCTTCATCCTTTATGCCCGTCATCAACCTCTATGCCACAATGCCAAGTGGGTACTGCCTCATACCAACAACCACGAGACTAAAGTGCCTCACAACCAGTAGGTTCAGGGTTCCAGCTACCCATAAGGATGCAGCCCCTCACTGTCACAATGCCCACAAGGACCACAGAAGCTGTGCTCATGATCAGCATCCTGGCAATGCTCTTCCAAAAGAGGCAAAAGCCCTATGTGCCAGATCAGGAGGGATTATGTCCAACTTATCACATTGGTAAGGGGTTGATCTGCTCCAAGAAACAAAGCAGCTTGTTGTCACAGGCACTGTATTTCTGAGAGTTCCTGCAGCCTGTGCAATTAAAAAAAGTGAAGAAAGCAAACGAGCAATGCCTCCCTTGCTATTACCCACGGATGTGCTGCATTGCTTCCTAGAAGGTTAATACAGTGATGCACAATAGAAAAAATTATCAGCTGCTCTCCCTGATAAAAATACAGTTTACAGCAACAACCAGGCAGACAGCAAATAAACTCTCCACAGGAAAAGGTGGATTTTACCAAGTGCAACGCTGACACACTTCACTTCTGTAGATACACGCAATCTGTCCCTGTCATTAGCAAATTAATTTAATCCTTCCAAAGACAAAATGCTAAGACAAGTTTACTGATAACTGCATCTTCCATTGACCTATGTCAATATCTAACTGAAATACAAGCTTGCCAGGTGGCATTTGAGCTAATAAGAAAGCTTGCAAAAGTTCTGACTGCCATCTGACAAGCTGCTTAAGCCCTCTGCTTATAAAGCTCTGGATCTTGGCAATGGCAATGAACTTGAAGGGAGACAGAATCCTATCCCTCCAGGCAAGAAGCTAACCCCTTGTATACAAAAGTGTTCTGTCTTTCAATAGAGCAAGAACAAGGTATTACTATGCAGGCTGCTGAAATTTCGGATTTTAAGCCTCAACACAGCATTCCCCTTTGGTTTGGCCGTATAAAACAAACTTAATTAAGGAGTTCAGCACTGCAGAACGTATACATCTTCAGAGCAAGATGACAGTGGTGATCAATGCCCCCTGCCATCTTGAAATCCTCTAATAGCTTCAGAATAAACTCTGGTTTACTTCTACTTCACCAATGATGATTGTTGTGTAGAGAAAAATCTCAACTGACAGTGCCCCAGGGCAAAAAAGGAAACAATACTAAGATAGCTTAAAATTGTAGGAATGAATCTTTTCCTCTGGAGAGTGTTCCAAGGCAGACTCATGTCTTGTTCCCTCATATTGTACTAGCGAGGATATTCCCAAGCCATCCAAAGATACCTGTGGATAGAGAGTAAGAGCTCTGGCAGATAAAAGCCACAGGAACACTTTTCTCCCACTCAATAGCTCAGAAACGTACTGCATCCAAGTCAACACACTGACCAGAAACCCTGTTGCTCAGAGTACAATGCTATGATCTTGGACCTTCCAGCTACTAGAAGATCCTAGATGGATCCAGACAGACCCTTGTGAAGCTTTGGCACGTTTGAACATTAGGAAGGCCTTGGGAGTCTTGATGTGAAAGTCTATACCAGCCCCATAATTAATTAAATAGGACAAAATTTTCCAACGTGCCATTGGCAGAAGGAAACACTTGCTATAAATTCAGCCCTGTGCAATGTATCCACATAGGGCAGGGAACTATCAGGCAAGTTGTTATAGCAATGACATCGGGTCAGCAGCCCTAGGTTTTCAACACCTCAAAATGAAAGAAGTGCTTCCTTTATGCCAAATTCTTACACTGACGGGCACTTGACATGAGTGTGTTACATATTCGTGTAAGATTCTCAGCATCGAGACCCAGCCTGAAGACCAATGCTGTGTTACAGACATGGTTACACTTCAGCACACAAAAGGAGTGTTGCTGTGAAGGGTTGAATAGGTGGGCATAAGACATTCTAGAATTTTACAACAGAAAACATTACATTCCTTCATCTGACAACAGGACAAAAAAACACACCTGAGACTCAATGGAAGGGAAGCATCTTCCAACCTGCAAGATTTAGATGGTGGTATATCCTTGTATCTATATGTGTGTATGAATGCATACATCTGTGTGTATGTATACCTATGGCTGATGTCATAGAATCATAGAATGGTTTGGGTTGGAAGAGACCTTAAAGGTCCGATCCCCCTGCCATGGGCAGAGACACCTCCCACTAGACCAGGTTGTTCAAAGCCCCATCCAACCTGTCCTGGAACACCTCCAGTG
>JAVSBS010018936.1:0-10692 GCA_033124195.1 Coracias cyanogaster | reverse complement strand
CCCCCCTGCCATGGGAAAGGACACCTCCCACTAGACCAGGTTGTTCAAAGCCCCATCCAACCTAGTCTTGAACACATGCTGGGGCATCTACAAGCTCCCTGGGTAACCTGTTCCAGTGACTCCACCCTAACTCCTACACATGACTCCAGACTCACACATGTCCAGTGTGAGTGAAGGACTCCAGAAGGGCCCTACTAGTGAAGAAAAAAAGAAACTTCAGAGGACTGCATTCAATGTACATCTTCATTCTTCACTTGCAAACAGTGCAAAGAGGCAGGCCAACCCCTCAGAGCTTGATCAAGAAAACTGGTGATTTGAAATGGAGGCCATTAAGCACATAAGACTGAGATAAGACACCTGAGGCAAAGGGGATCTATCCTCTATTACCTCTGCTGCCTCTGAAATCCTTTAATGTATCCCATTTATTATCATTATCAAAAGCCATTTCTGAAATCCCAGTCTGTTGCTGATATTAACTGTTTTAATATACTTCACTGTTTAATACATTTATAGTAGCATTGGAAATATTAACTTAAACAGAACTTACCAGATGGAATATTCTTATCATCAATAATGAGATGGGCAAATGGCTGCTTCTCAGGTTTGTTTCTCTTGTACAGGTCCATTCCCAATGCCTCCATTGCAGCTAGAGATAAAAGAATCTCATTACCTCAGAAAGACAAGTGTAGTAGAATTAAAACATTTCTTACTCATAAACCAACACTTACCTTTTTCTGGTCTCGGTGGTGCTCTTCCCACGACACGCTGGACTTCCTAAAATGAGAAAGAGTCATTGCTTTGACAGTGTCTTGGTTTTGTAATACCATGTATTGCAGGTAGTTTGCACAACTACAACATTCTGTGTGTATGTATATGTGAGGTTTCTTCTACCTACAATATATTCAGACGCCTGGGATACATTTATTCATATTTATCTGATGTATAATATGAACACTTTTTAGCTGCCACAATCAAATTATTTCCCTTGTCCAATACTTCTGATAAAGGTGAATAGGAATGACGGTGTATATGGACACTGCACTATTTACTGAAGTAGTGGTGACAGGACATTTACAACCTCCCTTACTTGGAGTATTTCTCTAGGTATAATGGAACAACCACCGCTTAAGAATGCATCAGAAAACAATGGAGTCTATGAACCAATTTAATTACATGGAGTCAAAAGGTAACGAAAGAGGCAGTTCTACAAAGGGACTAGTGTGTAATCACACTAAGAACTAAGAAAAGCTGAGCTCTGAATTTCATTTGTGACAGGGTAAATGAAAACCTCCACCCCTCCCACTTGGCCACTAACAGGGAAGGCTGCAAGCCTACAAAGCCTTATGATCAAGGCTCACTTCCAACAAAGTATGGAAGAACTGAAGGATTAAGCATCTTCCACATCTGTACTGGGCAAAATGGACTTGCATTCCAGAGTTCAGAAGTATGCATTCTTCAAAACTGCAGATGAATTTTAACATGAATGAAACCCATGCCATCCAAACCCAAGGACAGCACAAGTAGCAGACGTCAGGGACCACAAAAAGCCTTGCTTTTAATAATCACTACCTTTTTTCCTCTGGAGAAAACATACAAACAGCAATTTTCAAAAATCCAAGCAGCCTGTTCTTGCTAAAGCCTGAACTGTGTCTTGGTAATACTAAGTTCAATCCTCAGTTCTGTTCCTTCCTCCCCCACGACTCTCTCTTCATCTGTTTTCTAAAAAACAGGGGTAATATTCTACTTACTATTTGGAACACCTCATACCATGGAGCCATCAAGAAGATGTTTAGTAAAAGGAAGCACCTTGCTGAAGATAGCAAATCATATCTCATCTTTGAAAACTAAAAGTCGTCCTTTGTTTTGCCTTTATGCCACATGTTGCTGCCTGACTCAATACACTGCCTATGCAATGCACCTCATATTTGGCCAGATCAGCAATGTTCCACTGTGCTCTCAACCACTGCGGTGTTTTAGAATTTGAAACCCTACTTTGAAAATACCTGAAGTCTTGGTTTTATGTAATTTTGCAGCCACAGTAAAATCTGTAGCGCCTTAGCCAGTGCATTTATTACTCTCACTTTCCCCTTTCAGTAGGTGTTTAAAAGTTAAACTAAAATGAAAAGCCACAGCAGTATGGAAGTTGTAGTATGACTATCAAAGCATAATACCTCAGCAGAGTTGTGCTTATTTTGTAGATAAGAATCTTCAATCATTAAGATGCTTTCTGCAGTAGAGATGAGAAGAAAAGCAGAAGAACTGTAACTTCAAAAGAAGTAAAACTCATGTCCACCTCCCCCGTACACATTCGCTTCCCCTCTCTGATCTTCCTCCTTCAATGTCAGTTCTAGGAGCACAAAGATGAAGCTCAATTCTAGGAGCTGCACACCAGCATCAGTCTCTAGCCACACTTGTGCTCTTTAACTTCATCGGAAGTGGGACAATGACAAAATATTGCAAGTACTAGATACTGCAAAAAGTGGCAAAAGCCTCTGAAGAGAACAGGACATAGGGTAAAAGACTGGGAGATGGACTACACTCTTGGAGATTACTCTTCTCTAGAAACGTGAGATTCCTTTGTTTTCTTGCTTTCCTAACAGAAACCTCTCAGATGTGGAGTCTACTTTCATATCCTTTCCTGTGATGTGATAATGTCCTTGCCTGGATGGTCTACTGGACAGGTCCAAAATCAGCTATGTACACTTTAATCTCTTATTATCCAAATTGGTACTAAAAAAACCCCGAAATTGTTGATAACTGCACGGCCCTTGAAATCCCTGGACTGGTCAATTGCTCTCCTCCTCTAAACCTACATTTTATTTTAGCAGTATAGACTTCTGCTTCTGCACATTTCCAACGATGCTCTAGCTTGAGAGCAGCTGGGTACCTCACCTTCTGAGATCTAGCAGCCTGACTCAGCTCATCTTCCAAGTGGAAAGGCTGTGGTCCTCATGAAATGCAGTCTGAGCTGCTTTCTTCCTGTTGGTGGTGCTGTTCATCTGCAACATCACCACTTGGTACGCAAAACAGCTACCCACAAAGACCCTGGTCCACAAATCTTATCATGATGGTCTTGAGCCTACTTTCCTGTTTCCTAGGAGCATCTCCCTCTAACAGAAACACTCGCCTGTACTCCTCTTGAAGCTATGCTACTATGCAATTAAGAATGCAAGTGTCATTACAACCAAAGGGAGATTATGAGCACTACCAAGCTGTTATTTTTAGAAAAACTGTACACACATACACACAAAATCACACCACTGCGTTAGTCTCATGTAAGATGCACTTGCACACCTTTGCATCATTCGCTCACTGCCCACCAAGTCAACTCTGCTGGCCTGCTTCCCACATTTCAACCTCCTTCATACTGTCACCATTTGAATAGATAAAATTTCACATTTCACAGAAATGAAAAATATGACTTCCTTCATCCAAAAAAATTAAGAGGCCACTGAGAAGCTGCAGAACTTTCACATTTTAAAAGCTAAAATCATGCTTTAAGGGCCTGGGAAGCAGGGAACTGCTCTTTCCTCATCTGCAGTAGGCTGCAGGTTTTATCCCACAGCGTCTCAGCACCTTCAAAACAAAAACAACTCTTACTCTTCAAGTTATGTTCAATGTTGAGAACGCAGAGACAAAGCCACCTTTGAATACATTACATTTGTGTACAGTTTTTCCTCTCCTTTGGCTTTTACAATACCTCAGTATCTATTTTGAGCAGCTATAACTAGCCTTTTGTGACCAATTAGAAGAGAACTCCTCTGGACATTCATGTATTGTTTCACTTGTGATCTTAAAGGTCCTTTTCGCAGTTGTTTCTTCTACTACCTGAGTGCTTTAAGTCCAGCTAATGTCAGAAGAAGTACCCAATTATCTTGCTGGAAATTCAGTAATTTGAAGAATACTAATCAGGAAGGAAGCAACATAGAAAGTACATTCATCAGAAGGTAGTTTAGAGGTCAGCACTACAACTTCTATCCAAATGAGTAGTCTATTGCCTGCAGAACAAATAGGGCCTGTAAGTTTGTAGGATGGAAATTGTAAAATTTTAACAGCTTACAGCTATCGCTTGTGAAACTTGACTTTGTCCATGACTATGTGCACTTTAGATGTCTGCTAAGTATACAGATATCTCTAGAAGTGCTGCCCTGGAGGTCTAGCAAAGTACTCTGTTACCACGTGGGAGACTAGTCTACCCCTGAATTCACCAAGCTGCTAGAAGCTGGGACTATTGCCAAGAATTACTTATGAATTGACCCAAGATATGTTTGTAGTCCTTTCTACTTCAGGCTCGTAACAGATTTCATAAGAACTGTGGTTAACGCATCTGGACTGCCAAAGGGGTTTTAGGGTTACATGCAAAAAATAAAGCAAACAGACAGGATAGGAAAGTATATTATTTGCTTGCTTGAAAGTTTATATGTGATACTGAAAACGTGCTTTCTGCTGAGTAAGCTGCTCCCTAAGCAGCATTTTTACCCTGAAATATGTTAAGGAATTTACCATTAGATTCTTATTAAAAGAAAATCTTTATTATTTTTACAGGAGACAAATGTTTCTAGACTCAGCCTCGCAGCCCTACTACACTGGTTTTCATAAGAGCACTTTCATTTTCAACGTCAATCCCTGCTTTAGCTTTCAGCACTAGGTCTACAGGTGTGCAAAGAAAACAGATGAGAACCAGTGCAGTAAGCTAAAAGCCGTAACCAGACCAGAAACCTGAGCAAAAGCAACTTGTCTATTTTCATTTCCTGAACAGCTTGAATTGCAAAACAAAAAAAGATTGAAAAAAATCACAACACATAAATGGTATTTTAAAGTGTTCTATATCAGTCACTTAACATGCTGCCAATTCAAATAAGGATACTGTTTTTTAAAATGTGCCCAGGGTAGCTTCTCCTTCAGGAAAGAGATAGGAAACAGACAATAGGAACCTCTTCCAAGTCACATTAGCTGCATCCCCACACAAACAGCTAGCACAACTGAAAGTAAGGTTCACCTGCATCTCTACCCTTCATTGTAGCAGAGAAAATGAAAGGCAGAGCTTACAGAGCATAATGTAAAATTCTGCCTTAACACTTTTTCTTTCACTTCTCTGATATACCAAAAAGATGCAAATGTAGCCCTAGGCAAGTATTTTCTTATCTTTGTTTTCCTCTGTGTCATCAATATATGATGACAAAGCATCCAGAACACTGATGCAACTCCTTAATACATTCTGTGCATTTAAAGGAAATTCAGAGCCTGGTTACTTTGGCAAAGGATATTTTATTGTTCTCAAGCTAATGGTCATCAGCCAAAAAAAGTTATCCCTACTCACTACTTATCTTGGCCACGGACATTGCAGCATTTAACCTCTATCCAGAATGGCAGGACGTGCAGCCTAAACTAAAGCCAATGCCTTTGTTGAGTAACCAGCAGCAAATGACCAGAATACAGGGCTTCCCACTCGCTTACTGTAACAAGCTCCTTACGCTGTCATGAAAGCCGCATGAATGAGCAGCCTAGTACCAGCACACAGAACTGAAGGAGGTGCAGTGTGAGTCTCTCTAAGTACTGGAGGAAAGAAGTAATCCTACACAGTTAACCCCCACACCTTTTTTTTTTTAACTTAAGTTTTTAAAGGAGATGGCTAATAAAAGGGAAAAGGCGAATGCCTAGGATTTCTGTACGTTTAGTTCACAAAAAGATATGTTACTCAGGGTACTCCACTAAAAGCAAACATTACATTAGCACAATTAAAGTACTAGGTAATTAATTCAAGTGCAATTCACTCTGTAAAGTGTGTGTGAGTTCAGCCCAGATCTAATGTAGTATCCTTTATGAAAGTCCTGTGCGGATGTGAACAAGTACAGTGATAATGGATCTGGTAAGCGAGGAAAAAACCAAACACCATAGCAGACATTCAGCTGTTAAATAGGCTATAATTAGCACAAAAAAGTATCATGAACAGGCAAAGAAATCAAAGGAGGTAACTTCAGGAAGAGGTGACTGCGACACATCCAGCTTGCCTTAGCTTCCTCATTAGGGCTGACTTCTTTAGCTGACTGCTTTTGCTATGCGTGTTTGGGAACAAGCTGTCATTCTCAACTGCTGGGCAAAGACTGCCCAGTTACCGTGCTACGGCAAAGCAGCTCTTCTGCCAGTGTGGGGATGGTCAGCACAGAACAGAGAACTGGCAAAGTGAGCAAAAAGACAAAAAGGAGATACTATCCCTCATTTGGGGGATGTCATCTCCTCGGTCTTCTAGGCAATATTTTGCTTGTCAATGATCTTGACTTGGGAGGATCTTGTCAGAGACACAGTCAGGAAGACTGCTTTGAAGAAGTTGTGGAACTGTCCTTTTTCATGAGCATCCAATGTGTTGGCAAACCTACACAATTATTAGGCTAAATGACTAACATTCAGGCCGATCCAATTGTCAGAACAGCCAATCAACTAACTGCAATCATGGTTTTCTGAGTGAAACTTCAAGTCTCCCTGTCTTAAAAAAATAATTTAAAAGTGGTTTAATATAGAATTGGTTAACCACTACCAGGTTCACGAGCAAATACAGTATGATCTTGGATGCAACTTCAGGTATTATTCAAACACCAGAAAATACTTTATAGAACTTACCTCCGAATACAGATGGTGGAAAAATTGTTTTCAGTTCAACAGTGGCACACAATAAAGGAACACACAGTTTGTCTGTCACTTACCTTCTGCACAGCTCTTTGGAGAGCCTGTTTCATGCTTCGACATGATTCTGGCATCAACTTCGCTTCTTGACTTTCAAAGGATGCATCATGAAAATCTGTATTTTCTTGATGTCCAAGAAGCGTTCTCACACAGTGTGCGTGCTCTTTTGAAATTCTAGTAGGATCCATCTGAAACAGAAATATATGCACAACCACAATTTTAAGTGTCCATCCAAGAGACATTAAGAGCATTTAAGTCAGGAAGAATTTTCAACCACTAGAAGTTTGACACCTAGTTAAGTTTATTGTCTAAATTTTCATTGTAAACAAAGAAGAGAGAAAAGGTTCCCCACATGGAGGTTTACTTCATCCAACAAGCATGTGAGATAGGAAAATTAATTATCATCTGGAACCACCTAGTTTGTTAACTTAGATTAGATATGTGACCTTCAAAAGTTAAATCCCACTCTTACAGTAACAGTCCATAATCCTGAATTACATTTTTTTCAACCACTCAGTTGTTAAATTATTTCTTAAAGATTCATGATGGGTTTACACTAGGTTTGCCTTTTATTCTATGCAAGTCAGAGTTGGGTCACCGCCTTAGTGAGTGACAAAGGTATCACAGAGAACCAGACATATATATACTTATTCAAAACAATTACGAAATCTATGTTATTTTTCTAAAAGTTTTTTGTGTTTTTCCACGAACTCATGACTCTTCATTCTTCATTAACTCAACAGTCCATAAAAGTCCAGTCAATATGTCCGTTCATCCTTTTGCCTTGTTTAAGTTCCTCTTCAGAAGATGTACATCTTCATGGGCACTTTGGTCATTAGGGTCCGTTCTCTTCCTTCACCTTTCAAAATTCTAAGAACTCTACTTAATCTATGTCTGAACCTATTTTAAAACATGCTTATTCTAAGTTAACCACTTACCTCTAATCTGTTATCTAGCCTTTTCTTAAATGTGATTCAGCTGGACTGGGTTTTAAGCCAGCCATGGTAGGGGCTATACAGGGGACAATTGAGAAGCAGCTTCCCTTGTTCTATTATATGAAATTCTATTACATAGTCCTTTACACCTGTTCAAACAAACCTATTGCCTATCCGAGATCAAGAGTATAATATGATTCTAACCTAAATTCCCTAAAAGCCTTAAGTCTTACAATCCTAAAACCCCAAGGCCTAAAAATCTCTTTACATCAGCACAGCAACACAATTATTTTAGCAGGCAACATACACAGCCATCTTATCTGTAAAAACTGTAGTTTGCAAGATGACAGAGAAATGTCAAATAAAAGAACTCGGGAGAGGTATGTACAACATCTAGGACAGCATTTTCAAGAGGGGAAACAGAAAAAGAGAAGCCATTTATCACTGAAACTATTTTGTAGACAAGCAATATTGCAGAAAAGACACCACGTAAGACAGCACAAATTGAGAAAGACCAAAAGATGATAAAACTGTACCACAAAAAAACCTCTGCTTCATGAGACAGACTGGTAAATTTAGAATATCTGCAAGGCATTTTTAGCAATCAGCCTTTGTGATTGCATCCAGTATACTTTTAAGGTGTCAGTTCAGTATACTCCTGAATTCTATCAGTTAAACTGGAAAGATATTCCACAGATTAGGACTGTGGCTTGGCAGCATTTAATAGCCTAAATATTCTTTAAAACATTTCACCCTCTTCCCACACTCCCCATACTTCACACCCAAAAGATACTGGCCTAAGATTCCCAGCAATTGTTCTCAACTTGTTATTTCACTTTTACTTCAGACTTGAAGAAGGGTTTGTGCACTCAAAACCTTGTCTAAGTTCTCTAACTGCATCAGCTGCCCTGATAAAGAACATTTACTTATATCTTTCTGTGTAAGGTGGAAGGAACAACTATCTGAGAATTACAAAAGGTAAAACATTATTTGTAATAAGGAAATACCAAGACATTATGGGTAATGTCTGACCAGTGTTCAGTTTCCTTTAACATAGCACTGAACAAAACAGAACATCAAAAGGAAGTTTTGCAGAATACAAAACAGCCAGAGTGAATCAAACGCTCGTTCACACGAACAAAAATTCAACTCCTTAACCCTAAAAAGGAACCAAGTTAATTTAAAAGCATAAGGTTCAGATTACAGAGGCAGATTTAAATCTACACCAGCCAGGCAGCCATCCAACAGGCACACACTGCAGAGAAATATTTCTTGCACAGATGGCAACACCAAACGCTGCCTCCTCCATCACCACCCTTCTGCTGAAGTCTCCAAACAAGAGCTGTTTGCCCATTCATTCTGAATGAAACCTCTGTGACCTGGTTTAGCTGTCTCAGCTATCCCTGCAGATATGGAATGAAACAGGTAAGAAAAGCTCCACTCGAAGATCAAAAGATGCCACAGCTTTGAGCAGAGGGCTAGGGATGAGTTACAGAACGGCTTGGAGGTAGTAACATCTTCCTGGGATGATCTGACATAGCTGAACCCAAAAGCAAATCTGTGTACATCCATTGCAGCTCTATGAATTCAACACTAAAAACTACACTAATGACTTCGGAAGTCAGGCAGTACAGTGCAGCCCCATCAACTGTTTAAGCTGATCTAAACCACCACCTCTTTGCTCCACTTTCTTCACTACAAAATTTCATTCCTGGTTCTCAATCTCCTCTTCTAAATCAATAACGTGGGAGGAATTTTTTAGTGATCTAATTTCCTGAAAGATTAGCCCCCTGAAACCAACTCACTTCCAGGTATCAGACAAGCATCAGAACCAGTTCAGGAACAGACATAGGAATGGAAGAACAGGGAAGGCAGCACTAGCTTTAATGACCGTAAAACTGCGGCCTAAAAAGCATCACTCTCGGTATGTTCCACTAGCATCCATACCTCAGAAAATCAACTCTAAACTGAAAGAAGAAAAAATAAGCACAAAATGTTTACCAGTCATTCCTGAAAGGCAGCTAATACAGAATGACCTAGTTTGGAAGGTACCTCTGAAGGTCTCTAGTCCAGCACCCTCATTCAAACAGAGCAAACACGTCAGGTTGGTCAAGGCCCTGTCTAGAAAAGCTTTGAGGAATCAAGGGAGACTTTCAATGTCTCTGGGCACACTGTTGTGCAGTGTAACCCCTTTTATTGTGTAAAGACACCGGTTTTGATGTCCAGCTACCATTCTCCTTGCTGCAGTTGATGACTGTACCTCTTGGTTTTGCTGTGCACTTCTGGAGAGCTTGGCTCCATCTTTAAGTAGCTATAAACAGTGATTAGCTTACCTCACCTTAGTGGGTTCTTTGCTGGGTTTAAAAATCCAGATCTCGATTTCTGATACACTATGATCCCTACCTATCACAGCGCACTTCTGCTGGACTCTCCAGTTTGTTGATATGACTCTGGTACTGAGGGACCCAAAATAGGACCCATTATTCCCGATGCAGCCTCTCACACTGGGGTTGATAGAGACCTGAGGGAATTAGGGTCTTCAACAGGATCTAGATATCTAAGTCTTCTCTCCTTCACACATCACTGAAGACAGAAAGCCACAGCAAGTAAGTGCCAGCAGATACTCATTTTTATCAGTAATTCCACTAGTGAGAGACTATTATCCCAGCTTTGGATTTATTTAAACACATCTTTTCAAAAGCAGACAAGAAAGCTAGGTTTTACAACACAAAGGTTATGAAATTTCTTAAAGCCTGAGCGTCCGGCTTGACAAACCATGTGTAGACTTACAGCTATCACCTATCAGCAATCAGTCAAATGTGTCACACAACACTATGCCAGAACAGCAGACTTGTACAGAAGCACTTACTGAGATTATAGTTTATCTGCTGAAGGCTTAAGACAGAAAACCAGCATCTCTGCACCTACAGTTAAAAGATTGAAGGCTTAATGGGAACACTGTAAGAGATAGCTTCAGCAACCTAAAGCTGCACAGCTCATTCTGACAGACTGGAAGTCTCTGCAGATTCAGTGTTTGATAAGGTAAAGAAGCTCTGATCTTGGGACTAGCTAACCT
>JAVSBS010018934.1:5500-35463 GCA_033124195.1 Coracias cyanogaster | reverse complement strand
CGTCGGGAGACGAAAAAAGACCCACCATACCCAGGGTCACTTTTACCAGAAACCCCCTCAAAAAACCAAACCAAAAGCCTCGGGGGCGCCGCTGCCGTGACTCGGATTCGAACCGAGGTTGCTGCGGCCACAACGCAGAGTACTAACCACTATACGATCACGGCGCGCTACCGGCGCCCCGGCGCCGCCTCCCCGCGCCGCGCCTCTCGGCCGTGGCGGCGCCGGCAGCCGCCCCGCTGGGCCCGCCGGGCCCCGGCCGCCCCAGGCGGGCAACGCGCCGCCTCGGAAGGGGCCCGGCGCCTCCGCGGCCTCGCAGGCCTCGCCGTTCTCCCCTCAGGCTCCCCGCCCCAAGGCCTGGCTCCGCGGGCCCGGCTCGCTGCTCTTGCTGGCCCTCCTCTGCACCGTGCCCACCGAGGCCGCGGCCCCGGCTCGCAGGCCCGGGCGCCGCGCTCCCGATGGCCGCATCCTTCTGCTTGGAAAGGGCCTCCGGGCTCATCCAGCCCGAGCTCAGCGGCCTGCAGGTGACACACCTGGCGGGTTTGGGTCTCTCCAGGCTTGCTCCGAGACTGAGAGGGGGTCTAGTGGAGGTGCATCCATGGATGAGGGCAAGAAGAAAGGGGCAGCCTCTTCTCACCTCTGCCCCGAGATGGGACGAGGGGCAATGGACGCAAGCGAGAGCACAGGACGTTCCACCTCACCATGAGGCCCCATCCCTGGAGTCCTTCAAGGTCAGGCTTGCTGAGGCTCTGAGCGACCTGAGCCAGGGGGGTGTCCCTGCTTGTGGAGGGAGGTTGGACTGGATGACCTCTAGAGGTCCCCTCCAGCTTGAAACATTCTATGGTTCTTGCCTGGGAGGGTTGCAGAGCACTGGAAGGGGCTCCCCAGAGAGGTTGTGGAGGCTCCTTCTCTGGAGACATTCAGGACCCATCTGGATGCGTTCCTCTGTGACCTGAGAATCTTCTCTGGTCCTGCTTGGCAGGGGGATTGGACTCGACGATCTCCAGAGGTCCCTTCCAACCCCTCACATTCCATGATTCTATGATTCTATGATGGATTCTGTGATTCTATCTCAGCACACCCTGACCCTGACGAGGCTCCTCAGCCCACCTCTGACCCCATCTCGCCTCCTCCCCACACAACTTCAGAGGCCGCCTGTGCCCAGCTCATGTCCCAGGACTTCCTGAGGTGGTGAAAGTCGGGTTTCTGCTTTTAACGCCTTCCCTCGAGGCTGGTTCAGCTCAGGGTGAGGGTGTTTGGGGCAGCCCCTTTGGGTGGCACCATGCCCAGCATGGCCGCCGCGCCGGGCTCCTCCACACACCCTGACGGCCGCCCCGGGCGTGGGCACCGGGAGGAGCTGGGGTGGCCCCGGCCCCGCGGCGCCCGGCCCAGCTCTTTGGACCGAGCTGTTAATCGGTAACCGGGGCCGGGAGCAGCGGCGGCAGCCGGCGGGTGAGCGCGGGGGAATGGCGGGCACCGGGACGAGGGGAGCTGCAGGGAGGACACGGGGGCGTGAGGGGCATGAGGGCGTGGGGTGTGAGGACACGGGGGTGTGGAGATGTGGGGTGTGAAGATGTGGGGTGTGAGGACATGGAGGCATGAAGATGTGGGGTGTGAGGACATGGAGGCATGAAGATGTGGGGTGTGAGGACACGGGCGCATGAAGATGTGGAGTGTGAAGATGTGGGGTGTGAGGACATAGGGGTGTGAGGACGCAGAGCATGAGAACATGGGGGTGTGGGGCAGGAGGCCATGGGGGTGTGAGGTGCGAGGTTACAGGGGTATGGGGACATGGCGCATGAGGACACAAGGGTGTGGGGCACGAGGATCTGGGGATGTGAGGATGTGGGGTAAGAGGACATGGGGGCATGGGACATGAGGACATGGGGATGTGAAGACATGGGACACGAGGACACAACGGTGTGGGGCATGAGGACACGAAACTGTGAGGATGTGGGGCACAAGTACATGGGGCGTGGGGCGCGAGGACTTGGGGGTCTGAGGATGTGGGGCGTGAGGACATGGTGGTGTGGGTCAAGAGGATGGAGGGGTGTGGAGCGTGAGGACATGGGGTGCGAGGTGGTGAGGGGACGTGTTGGGGGGGGAACCCACCTGCGGCCCCACCGATTGGCTGCCTGCCTGCCCCAAAGAGGAGCGCAGCCAATGAGGCTTCACCAAAACAGAAGGTAGATGAGGCTCATGGTGGGGGTGGTTGGTGCTGGGCGGGCCAGAGAGGTGACATCGGCCCAAGGGTCCTGGAGGGTGCTGAGCATGGGAGGGGTGAGGAGAGCCAGGAGTCCTGGGGGGTCCCAGAGCCCTGGAAGGTCTTGGAGGGGTCCACAAGCACTGAAGGTGTTGGAGGGGTCAACTAAGCCCAGAGGAGACCCATGGGGGTTGTCCCTGAAAGGAGGGTGGGCCTGGGTAGTGGGGTTACTCCTGATCCCTTCCAGGGGTCTCTGAGCCCTGGGGGGCACCAGGGGTGCTGGAGGCCCTGGAGAAGGTCTGGGGCCCTGGTGTCCTACCGTGGCCCTAGATCCTGCCCTGCTGCCAAGGAGCCCTCAGCCCAGGGACATGCTGGGGGCCAGCACACCTCAGCGGTCCCCTTTGTTGGCTCTGCTGGCGCATGGAGCCCACCACCACCTTCAGCTACCATAAGGTCTCACGTTGAGGGGGGGATGTTCTCCAAATCTCCTCCTCTGCCCTCGTTTCTTTTGGGGCTGGGTCGCTTGCTTCAGTGGACCCTAACTGCGGGAAGCAGGCGATGACCCTGCTATCTCCACCTTCTCCACGCAGACCTCCACGCCTCTCCTCCAAAGCAAGGACAACTCCTTACTCCCTCTGTCCTCACACAAAAGTGCTCCTACAGTCAGTCGCTGCCTTCTCTGGGACTTCCCATCCTTCTCCAGGTAGAGGAACCAGGCGAGTGTCCAAACGGGCTGCTCCAAGGCTTCCTGCCCTAGCATAGCACTGGTTCTTCTGGCTTTGCTGGACCAGTTCTCCCAGTATGATCCCTCTTAAGGACCTGTCCCCATGCAAACTATCCCTCCTACCCGTCGCTCCTGCTCCTGCTAGTTATCATACATGAAAGGACCTTCTTCCTTATTTGGTTGCACCAAGAGGTCTCTGTGAGAAGAGCAGCCGCATTTCATTTTTTTGCAAAATCCCGCCTGCAAAGATGCTCCCAGGAGCTGGTGGCCACTGCCACCACCTTGGAGGAGGAGCGTCAGCTCTCCCTGCTGCATCGAATCCTCTCCTGTCATTTCTTGGAAGCATGGAAGAGCAAAGACCTTCCTAGAGTTACAGGAGGAGAAGGAAGTCAACACACCAGCCCCACGGCTTGAGGACCCCATGGGGTGGTCCCTCGACGTGCTGGTGGAGGAGCTGCCCCGAGTCCCTGCTGCAAGGCCGTTCTCCCCTCAGAGACTCAAAATTGGAACTTGGGGTTGGACCTTGGTCCTTCCCAGAGGTGATCCCGTCTGTCTCTCCCCAGCCAGCGTTGGTCCCTCACAGCGCTGCTTCTCTAACGCACTGAAGCTGCGGCACTTCTGGAGATGGAAGAAAACCAGATAACCCTGGACAACCTTGAGAAGGGCGCAGATAACCCAGCCTTCAGCTCCACGGTAAGTCACCCCTTCTCCTCCCATCAGACCCAGGAGCTGCTCGGGGTGCTCCAGCTAATGGTGTCTTCCAGGGGGAGGAGAGACTCAATGAGGAATGTGCTGGTCCACGTGGTGAGAGCAAAGAGGAGAGGAGAGGAGAAGGGAACGGGAGGTTCTCCTCCTACTGCAGGTAGGATAACCCTTGGAGATGTGTCCGTGTAGGGTATTTCCAGCGGTCACAGCAGGTCTTCAGTCCTTGGGCCAGCCGTTCTCCTGATCTGGGAGCAGAGTAGGGTCATATTGACCACGTAGGGGTGACAGTGCCTGACGGCTCTGCATGACTTTGTAGGGTGGCAGGTCTCTGTCCCCATAGCAGCCACCCAGAGAAAGCCTCCGCTCGTGGTGCCCAGGGTGTTGGGGTGTGTGGTGGGGTCTCCTCTGCCATGACGGGCCAGCTCTCTCCTCGTGGAAGCAGACAGCAGAGCCACTTGAGACCGTGGCACACCTCTACCACCATGCCGCCGCCACAAGTGCCCTCTGGGAGGCATGGCCATGACCTGGCTCTGCTGAGTTGGGTTGGGTTGATCTTCAGAACCCATCTTCTGTGCCGCTCACCTCTCTGGCATGTGACTCTCCCCAGGAAGGCCCTGCAGCCTGTGTCCAAGGGAAAGCGCTTCTGTAAGGCTCATGCCAAGGTGTTGAGAAGGGTCGTCCTGGGGCTCCTTGGAGTAGGTGAGGACTTCCCAGCACTGACACCCCATCTCCACGTTCCTTTGGCTGGCCGTGCCCCCCGCCTCCAAGCACTGAGCACGGTCACCCATGTGGAGGTTGTATCTGCTCTCACCGGCCCCGCTGCCTGCTCCCTCCTCACCCCACCACTCCTGTCCATGAGGGCTACCTGCACCTCACTGTCCTCCTCCCCTTTCTTCACCTACCCAAAGGGTTTGATGGGCCTCTTCTGCTCGTTCCATGGGCCTCCAGACAGCCAAGGTGCTGGCTTCTGGGGTGGTGCTCTCTAAGTCCTCCTCACGCACAGATATGAGCCTCAAAGGTGGCCAGGGAAGGACATTTGGAGGCCATGAAGCCCATTGTTGACCCTGGTGTGGTGAAACCGTGATCCTGCAGCCCTGATGTTTCTCACCTTCAATGTGCCTTCTCCAGCCTACCTGTGCTACTTTGTCGCGGCCTGTTGGCTCAACTTCCAGCGAGCCCTTGCCTTAGTCGTCATGACTGCCGTGGTGGCCTTCTTCATCTGCTGGAGCCTCTTCAAGAAGCACTGTGGGGCAAAGGTGCTGCTGCTCCTCAGCCCTGTTTGGAAATGCTTCCAAAAGTCCTGGCCGTGGCTGAAATGGTGAGTCAGGGGAAGGCAGGGCCAGATCCCTCCCAGCGCCGAGGTCCCTTCTCCTGCGGCTGCCCCACCAGCGCGACCAGCAGCGTCGGGCACGTGTCCTAGCGCCATGCAGGCACCTCATGAATGAGGAGCCCAGCCTGGGGACCACTTAAAAGCCATGGCAGAAACCATCTTGCTGCTCCACCTCTGTAGTGGGTTGGCTGCTTACGCTCCTCCTTTATGTCCAAGCCCCAGGTTCCTTCAGATGCATGGACCTTTTGGTGGTAGCTCTGGCACGTTTAGCTCCTGCCCTTTGCGAGCTGCTCTCCTCGTGGGGATGTCCTCTCTGAGCCCGGGATTTCCTTTGCAGGCTGCTGTGGGCGGCTCTCCTGGGAGGTTTGATCTCCTGGCTGGTTTTGGACACCTCCAAGAATCCAGAGCAGCTCATCTCATTAGGTGGCTTCTGCTTTTTGGTGCTGTTCCTGTTTGCCTGCTCCAAGCACCACGGCGCTGTACGTGTCTCAGGTGTGGCTTGGCCGTTGGTCCCCTCGCAGGAGATGGCCACTCGGCGCTGGGGAACAAGCGCCTCCTTCTCACTGACGTCCCCTGATGGCCTATCGCTGGAGCTCCCTGGAGGAAGCTGAAGTCCAGCAGAGCTCTCGGGCAGAGCCTGAGGAGCTGAGCTGCTTGGGTGGACGGAGTCCCAAAGCCACCTCACTGCTCTCCTACCCCCTGCTCCACCCAGGGCTCACCCGTGGCGCCTCCATCCTCTTTTCCACCACGTCCCTCGTAGCGGGTCAGACCCAGAGACCCAGCACTAGCCCCGTGGCTGAGCTTCCGGCGCCTGTGGCTGGAGGGTGGGCCTGAGCTTGGGTGCCCCGGATGACTTGGGCAGAAGCGATTGAAGCCCCCGGGCTACGTCGGTGTTTTGGGCCATCCCTCCATCTGCCTCCTCCGAAGGGTTAATGAACAAGGAGTTCTGATTTAGTGGGTCTGTGCTCCCAGGGAAACCATCAGAAGGTCTCCGTGCTCAGCTCCTCCTGGGTGAGCCTGGCAGGTTATGTTCCACCAGCCGGTTCCTGAGTGCCACCAACTCTATCACCAACCTAGGTCAGAGGGTTGCTCAGCCACATGACCCTCACCCAGGACACAGTGTAACGGACACGTGCAGCTGCTAAAGGGCTGGGAGGTCAGAGGGGGAAGGCTGGAGGCTTCACTAACATCTCGGTCCCTCATCTGCTCTTGGTCCTCAGGTGTCCTGGAGAGCCGTTTTCTGGGGTCTTGGCTTGGAGTTCCTGTTCGGACTCTTCGTCCTCCGAACAGACCCTGGCACCCAAGCTTTCCAGTGGCTGGGCGACCAGATCCAGGTGCTGCATCTGCTCACCCCGTCCCCTGCTTGCACCCTTCATGTAGCCCACCCTGGGACCAGCAAGAAGAACAGAGGGTGGCATGGGGCAGAGAAGCTCACACGCGTTTTGGAGAAAAGCAGCGGCCCAGCCCCTTTGGTGTGGTGTCCCTTGCAGGCTGGAGAAGTGTCCCATTCTCTGGAAGGGTAGTGAAGGGTTGAACACCAAAAGGGCTGTCAAGGGCTGTGCCAGGCCGCCCAGAGCAGTGGTGGAGTCCCCATCCCTGGAGGGGTTTCCAAGCCCTGGAGATGTGGTGCTGAGGGCCATGGGTTAGTGGTGACCTGGCAGTGCTGGGTGAACAGTTGGACTTCATGATCTTCAAGGTGTCTTCCTACCAAAACGATTCAAAGCGAGCTGTGGGGCTGAGGGTGCGGACCTCTGCTAGGTAGAAATGAGATGTCAGGGAAAGAGCTAATGGAGATCTCCATCCATCTAACGTCTCCACTTGCAGTTCTTCCTGAGCTACACCACAGCTGGCTCCAGCTTCGTCTTTGGGAACACGCTCATTGAAGAAGTCTTTGCCTTTCAGGTCAGCTTGGGGTTTGGGGAGGGAGAGGCAGAGCCTGGTTTTCTTCTGGTCTGGCTGCCTCGCTGGGTCCTGGAAAGCACGGTCCCCTGTGGACCTCCTCCATGGGGGACTCGCACTGGTTCCTGTCCCTCTTGCCAGCCTGGCCAGGTGTTGTGGCACCCCCAATAGCGTGGGCTGGCCAAGCCATGCCCAGCTCATGGGACAGAGGAGCTCGGTCACCAAGCATGCTTAGATGTGTTGCTCGGCTCTCCTTTAACCCTACGTCCTGGTGCCTTGTCTGCAGACTCTGCCCATCGTTGTTTTCTTCAGTTGTGTGATGTCCATCCTCTACTACCTCGGCATCATGCAGTGGCTCATTGTCAAGGTAGGGCCTCACCCCTGGCTCTGGGGTGGCGGTGGAACGGAGAAGAACTTGGTGGGTTCTCCGACTGCTATGATCAGCCGAGGGATGTCCCAGGAGAACTGACGTTGGGGTGATTTGTGCTGCTTAGAAGAAGAGACACGACCGCCCTCTTTCTTGCGTGTCCTCCTGAGAAAGCCCAGCCCTGAAGTTGATGTTGCTACCTGGTCTGTGGGCGCTTCGCAAGATCGCTTCTGTGCTGCCTGAGGGCCGAACAGTGCCCTGCTTCATGGGGTGGGTGGCAGGGTACCAGAAGCCTTGGCCAACGTGGTCAACGTGGTGGCCTTGTCTTTCCCCAGATCTCCTGGCTGCTTCAGGTCTCGATGGGCACCACTCCCACTGAGACCTTGAGTGTGGCAGGAAACATTTTTGTGGGACAGGTAAGGGCCTGGGCAGGAGATCCTGCTCCTCCAGGCGGCTGAGCCTGCCCTGGAGGAAGGGTCTTCTCCCTTCCCAGGAGACCTGCGGCCCTGCGTGGTGGCCCTGTCTCAAGGACAACAGGGTTTCCTCTCCTGCAGACTGAAGCCCCGCTGCTCATCCGCCCGTACCTTGCAGACATGACCCATTCAGAAATCCACGCTGTGATGACTGGTGGCTTCTCCACCATTGCAGGCAGCGTGATGGGTGCCTACATCTCCTTCGGGGTGAGTGCACGAGCAGATGGACGCCACACGCTCCCTGCCACGGGGTCCTGACACGCAAGAACTGCCCTGGGCTTGCAGGTGGGAGAAGATCCCCCAGCAGGTGCCCCATGGTCCATAAGTAGGATGGGGACAGGGCTCCTCCATCTCCAGCCTCACCTTTGCTGGCCTGGCCAGAACCTCAGAGGGTAGAAGACGCTGCTGTGGGACCCTCACGGCACGTCCTTGCGCAGCAAGGAGGGCAGATCTCACTGAATCATGGGATACTTTAGCTTGGAAGGACCCTCAGGGCGTCTCTGATCCACCCTCCTGCCTAGATAAGGTGATAGCAAAGCCCAAAAGGGACTCCCGGGGCCTTGTCCAAGTTGGTGGTGGACATCCTCATGGACGGAGATCTCCCCCCACCTCTCTGGTCCACCACCCAGCTGCCTCAGCCACAGGGGACAATTTTTTCCTTCTATCCAGCTGGAGTTTCCCCACTGAAACCATGACCTTGCTTCTCAGCCTTTCACTGGGCACCTCTGAGCAATGTCTTCTGGCCAACCCCCTTGGGAACGTCAAGTAGAAGCCCCACAGCCCTCTTTCCTCCCAGCCGGACAAGCTCTGCTCCTCCAGCATCGCCTTGGTGGCCCTGTGCCCCGAGAGCCCTCTCCGGTTCATCAGTGCCTCCAGCTCTGGGCACGGTGGCCAGATGTGGCCTCATCAGTGCTCTGTGGTGGGGAGCAGACCTTCTCCTCGACCTTCTGGCTGAGCTCATGCCATTTAAACATTAATTAGTCTCCTTAAACGGGGAGCCAAGGGTGAAAGGTCAGAGAAATGAGACGTTGCCACTCGGCAGGCAGGGGAGGGGTGAACCCGGGAGCTTGGCTCTTCGTCAGCAGGAGCTGGCAAGGTTGCACAACCCATCGTTCCGATAACAAGGAACGAGGAAGGGACGAGAATCATCACGATCGGGTCCAACGGCAGGAGAGATTAACATCTTGGAGGCCACCATCACTGCGGCTCCACCCAAGCGAGCTGCCCGACGTGGCTGGTGGCATCCGTGCTCGGGTGGCCACCTCGAGCAAAGGGAGAGCCCTCAGCTCATCCTAGGGTGGCACGTGATGGGGCACGGCCTTGCGTGGAGGTGTCTAAGCCCACGGTCTTCCCGTTGCAGATAGACGCGGCGTCGCTGATCGCAGCCTCCGTGATGGCCGCGCCCTGCGCCCTCGCCATGTCCAAGCTCGTCTGCCCCGAGGTGGAAGAGTCCAAGTTCAAGGGCAAAGCAAACATCCGCCTCTCCAGGGGGTGAGTGTGAGGAGAGCGATGGTGGAGTGGGGCTGCACGTGTCCTGGGGGCACAAGTGGACATGGCGGGTGGCCCAAGGTTGGGAGAGCCCGTGGTGCGCAGACGTCCACGGAGTGGAGCCGACCTTCTGCAGGGGATGCCACACCAGCCCACAAGGGTCTTTTTCCACACAGGGAAGAGCAGAACATCCTGGAAGCTGCGAGCAACGGGGCTGCCGCCTCCGTGGGGCTCGTGGCCAACATCGCGGCCAACCTCATCGCCTTCTTGGCGGTGCTGGAGTTCATCAACGCTGCCCTGCGCTGGTTCGGGGAGATGGTGGACATCGAGGGGCTCTCCTTCCAGGTATCCCCAAGACCGGCTCCATGGTCTGGGCTGCCAGAATCTGTAGCCTCCACCCATCCCCACCTTTGCCCACCACCTCAGGAGGCCGCCGAGGCCCTCGCTGGGTGTTTGGCACCTGCTGGCGGTGGGTGTCCAGCAGATGGTCAGCTCTGAGTTGCTGCCTTCTGGGATGCTTCTCCCAGGTGATCTGCTCCTACGTCCTCATGCCTGTGGCCTTTCTCATGGGGGCAGACTGGGCAGACTCGCCGCTGGTGGCCGAGCTCTTGGGGATCAAGATCTTCCTGAACGAGTTTGTGGCCTACCAGCAGCTGGCCACGTACAAGAAGAACCGTCTGTCAGGCCTGGAGGAGTGGGACGGGAGCCGGAAGCAGTGGATATCTGTGAGGACCCAGGGCAGGGATGGAGCCAACTGAGACGGGGCTTGGGACCTGGCCAGGAAGATGGGTGGAGGGCAGGCAGGGGGATGATGGTGTTGGGGGTGGGAAGGCGCCTGTGGCCAACTAGACTTGGATGTTCACCAGCTGCAGGGTACGGGCTCATCCTGATGGAGTCAGTGAAGCCCCGTCCCATTTATCCTACTCCTTGCTGGGGCAGGTGATGGTGCTACAGGGCTCCCGTCCCACCAGCCCAGCCTCTCCCCGGGGCAGGCTGCCCACCACCCGTGTCCTCGCTCCCAAAACCAGCTGGAGGAGAAAGGATTGGGGTGGGGAACTTGTCTCCATCATGTCTGGCTGGGCTGGGAGCTACGACACGGTGCTCAGCTCGGGGTGCTCTGGAGCTGCCCCCGGGCGGAGGTGACCGTCCCCTGCCCTCCAGGAGCGAGCCGAGAGCATTGCCACCTTTGCCCTCTGCGGATTCGCCAACCTCAGCTCCATCGGGATCATGCTGGGAGGCCTGGGTGAGTGTGAGCCACGTCCCGGCTGCCTGAATCACGGAGTCATAAAGGTCGGGAAAGACCTCTAGGACCATCAAGTCCAACCTTCATCCCAACGTCTCCCTGACCGATGGGCACAATGCGGGAGGACCCTGGGCCCAGGGAGCGAGGGCTGAGGTGGGGCAGGAGGAACTTGCTGCCCTCAAGGCTCCGCGTTGGTCTGTGCCACCACCCAGATAAGAAGCAGAAGCTGCATGAGGTGGCAGGGTTGGTTTCGCACCGCGCCCACGGGCAGAGGCACGTGCGTATCTCACATCCCGGGTGCCACCACCCAGCCGCAGGGCAAAGAGCAGACTCCAGAGCCGACGGCTCGGCTTGATCACCCCACGGGTGCCGGGTGGGCGCAGCGCTCCGCCAGCTGAGCACCGGGATCACCGTGTCCTCCAGACCCCCTGGGTTGGGGCACCCGGGACATGTCCCTGTCTGTCTCCAGGGTGGGGTAGAGCCGGAGCAAGGGTCGGACTCACGCCGGGCTCTGCTTTGCCCCCGCAGCCTCCATGGTTCCCCAGCGCAAAGGTGACATCGCCTCCCTCGTGCTGCGAGCCCTGCTCACCGGCATCTGCGTCTCCATGCTCAACGCCTGTTTGGCAGGTAGGTCCCTGCCCAGAAAGATCTGGGGAGGGATGGGCCAAGGGCTGAAGACCTCTAAGTGCAGGTGGAGGGACGGGGACTGGCCCGGCCTCCCCACAGCTCTGCCAGGGCCTCCAAACCCTCTGCTCTCCCCCGTGGCTTTGCTCCGTTGGGGTCCCTCAGACTCATCTGGGCTGGGATGGAGACATTTCAAGGCGTCTCCTGGGGTCCCTGCTGCAGCCATCTCAGGGGTGAGGTGGGACCCACAAGCGCAGTCCCGGGTACAGGATTTGCAAGCAAGCGTCGTCAGGCTACGGGACTTGCAAGCGCGACAGGGGTCTGGGCTTTGCACGCGCGGTCCCTCAAGAGCCTCAGCCAGAAGACCTTGTCCCCCAGGTCTCCTCCATGTGCCAACAGAGGTGGGCGACTGCGTGGCCTTCCTCAGCACCGCCAACTTCAGCTCTACCAGCTACGCCTTGTACACGTGCTGCAAGGAGCTCTTTGCCAGGTGGGTGTGAAGAGCCGTATGGTCCTACCTGGGGCCCCAGGTGGTGGGGCAGCAGCTGGTCCTCACCGCGCTTCTCTCCATCCAGCTCGGTGCTGGAGAACGGGACGCTGTCCTTCACGGGAGCCTGGGCTGGCCTGCCGGACAGCGTGCTGTCCCTGGCGCGGTGCTGCGGGCACTACAACCACACCTCCTGCGCGGGGACAACCTAGAAGGGCGCGGGGAGCTGCCCGCACCGGGGGCGAAGGCTTGGGAGCATGAAGGTCTGCAAGGCCTGGCCCCAAAGGTCAAGAAAACCCCGGCGGAGACCTCTGCGTTTGGTCTTCTCCGCTCCGGTGATGACGGACAGCCGTGCGCGCCTTGCCACCAGCACCCGTAGGGACCCAAGGGACCTGCTCGCAAATAAATCATGGAAACCTCCACGTTCTTGCCCTCAGCCCGGCTGCGGTTGTCCCGCTGAGCACAAACCCACCCCATCCTCCCGTGCTGGGGTGCGTCTCTTCCGCAGGGACCACCGTAGGGAACCGGGGGGTCCAGGCCAGTCCTTCTCGCTTTATTGCGCTCAAGAGCACCCGTCCCGCCCGCGCGGCCGCGTTCTGTACATCGTTATCTTACAACGACCCGCCGCCCACGCGCCAGGACCCCGGCGCGCGCCGCGCCGCCCTCCCTCTCCCTTCCCTCCTCCGCCAGAGCTGGACGGAGCCGCCGTTTCGGACGCCACCGCGCAGGGTGGCCGTCGCGGGCGCCCAGCGTCTTCCTCCCAAGCCCTAGAGAAGGTGACGCTCCGCGGCAAGATGAAGCGGGGGGTCTTTGCAAGCCTTGCGGGTGGTGATGCTGGTGCTGGGAAGTGAAGCACCTTCCATCGCACCAAGCACCTTCCATGTCACCAAGAACCTTCCATGTCACCAAGAACCTTCCATCTCACCGAGCACCTTCCATCTCACCAAGCACCTTCCATCACGCCAAGCACCTTCCATCGCGCCAAGCCTCCCTTGTGCCCGGCGCTGCCTCCCGCCGCGGCGCAGCGGGGTCCGGAGCTCCCGGCGGGATCTGCCAAGTAGGGGTGATGCCGAGCAAGGACATATGGGGTGGGCAAGGAGGGGTGAACGTCCCCGTGGGCTATGTGCCAAAGCGACTCCTGGCACGGAGGAGAGGACCCCCCCAGCTTTGGCCTGCTCCTGGGCGCCCTGTGTGAGGTAGAGCATCCTGAAGAACGGCGCTGGCCGGCACCCAGAGCAGCACCACCACCCCCAGCGGGGCTTGGGCGCGGTGGCTTTCTGGAGGACACAAAGACGGACGTGAGGTGCTGGGAGCCCAGAGGGCAGCCCGGTTTGCTTGGGGAGCGGGTTGGCCAACGGAGAGAGTCAAGAGAGGAAAGCGAGCCCGAGCGCGGAGGGGGAACGTGGCTTCTTCCACCACCGGCTCCAGCTCTTGGAAAGAGGCATTGGCGAGGAGATCCTCTCGGAAAGAGGTGTCGGCGAGGAGATCCGTGCTGCCCACGCCTCGCGGCCCCGGCCCCGCCGCTCACACTAGCACACACCACACAACGCGAGCGCCCGCCGCGGGCCGGGGCAGGAGGAGAGCGGCGGCAGCGGCCGGGGTCTCCCCGGCCTGGTTGCGTCCGGAGGTCCCAGCCGCCGCGGTGGCTCCGGCTACTGCGGGCAGCCAGCCCCGTCGCTCTCTCCTGACCCGGGTTTGGAGGCTGCCGGGGCCTCTGCTGTTTCGGCAGCTCTCCGGGAGCTCTTGGGGCTCACGGCAGCCTTGCGAGTACCCTGGGGACTGGCCAGTCCCTTCTTCTGGAGCTGGGGGCTGGACTGGGCAGATTTCCTCCCCACGGAGGGGCTCTTGGAGCCCTTGGGCTTGGCCGGCTCCAGCATCTTCAGGCCCAGGACGCTGCAGTAGCGGTTGCACTGGTGAGAGGCGGCGAATTGCTCCAGGAGGGAGGGGAAGCAGCTTTCCTTCAGCCCTTGGTACCTGCCGACACAGCCACGCTCAGCCCCTGCTCCTCACCAGGAGATGTCCCACGGGAGCCGAGGATGGAGCCCAGCCACGCTCACCACCACGGCTCTTCACCGCATGAGTGGTGGGGCTGGGGACAGCCAGGGCTGTCTTAAGTAAGCTCAGTCTTACTCACCCTTTCAGGTTGGTAGCGAGCCGCACGTTGGTCATCTTCCAGCCCACTCCTGCAATGAAAGAGAGGACAACCGGTCTCTGCCCAGAGAAGGATGGGCCCCGGTACCAAGGCCGTTTGCCCTGGGAGCTGGGCTCCGTGGCAGGTGGGGAGAGAAGCAGGAGGACAAGGCCGAGGCTTTTCCTCCTCCTTTGGTGGCCCAGAGGGTGGTGAGGGGCCACAGGAGTCAGACGGGAGATCATTTACCTTCCATGTCAGTCACGAGGATGTTTCCATTTGTCCACTGGTAGACCCAGTGCTGGAAGGTGCAGCATTTGAGCACGACCTCCGAGGTGCCTCGTGCCACCAAGCTGCCGTCTCTCTCGGTGACGCAGTACTGCTCGCAAGGCCCACCCAGGTCCTCCTCCATCGTGGCGTAAGGGATGTTGTTGGCCGGCCGGTAGACCAAGTACAGCGGAATTATCCTGCGCGGGAGCGCACAGACAGGGTCAGCGTCAGCTGCCGAGCTCTCCCGCCACGCCACCGTGATCCGCAAGCTTGGCTTTTGTCTTCCCCACCCAATATCCCTCCCATGTGAGGGTGGGAGAAGAGCCTGCTGCCCTTCAGGATGTCCCCAGCACCCCCAGGGAACCCTCCTACCGTCCTCCAGGATCACAGAACGGTGGGGTTGGAAGGGGACCTCTGGAGATCGTCTAGTCCAAGCCCCCTGCTAAAGCAGGTTCACCCAGAGCAGGCCACGCAGGAACGCATCCGGGCAGGTTTTGAAAGTCTCCAGAGAAGGAGACTCCACAGCCTCACACCAAAGAAGGTTCTCCTCATGTTGAGGTAGAACCTCCTGGGTTCCAACTGGTGCCCGTTGCCCCTCGTCCTGTCGCTGGGCACCACTGACAAGAGTCTGGCCCCATCTTCTTGCCCCCCACCCTTCAGATATTTATAAATATTTGATGAGATCCCCTCTGAGCCCCAGGGCTCTCAGGCTTTCCTTCTCAGAGAGATGTTGCCATCTCTTCATCATCCTCGTAGCCTCCGCTGGACTCTCTCCAGCAGCTCCTCGTCTCTCTCTAACCAGGGAGCCCAGCACTGGACACAAGACTCCAGAAGTGACCTCAGCAGGGCAGGGTAGAGGGAGAGGAGAATCTCCCTTGACCTTCTGACCACAGCCTTCCGAACGCACCCCAGGAGGTCATTGGCCTTCTTGGCCACAAGGGCCCACTGCTGCCTCACGGTGAACTTATTGTCCACCAGGACCTTCTCCGTGGAGCTGCTTTCCAGCAGGTCAACCCCTAACTCATAATGGTGCGGTGGGTTATTCCTCCAACGCGCTGGATCGGGAGGATGCTCTGCTGGGCTCTCCAGCCAGCGGAGCTGCAGCACCTACTTACTCGGGCACCGCTCCAAAATCAGGGACGGCTCGTGCCTCAGCGGCGAAGATCTTGCAGTACTCGCGGCTGGAGTTCTGGATTTTACATTCCTGGAGATGCGAACAGAAGAGTCAGGGCCTGTCCCATCTTGCCCCGACACCTCCCTGGGACCCTGCGCCTGGCCGGGCATCCCCTGGGACCGCCGCCAGTTGTTCCTCTGTCCCGGTGGTCAAAGGACAAGTGACGGCAAAGCCGCGCGGTGCTCAGAGAGAAGGGCTGAAGCCAAGAATAACAAGGACACCACCGGCCCGCTGGGAACTTGGCTCGACCCCTCCAGAGCATTCAAGCGGAAGGGAAGTGGGCACGGAGCTGGGGATCGCAGCACAGACAGACGGGGAAGGCGTTGGGGGGACAAGTGGAGGGTGCCCCACCGCGACGCCCACCTGGATGGTGATATCGTAGTTCTTCTCGACGAGGCTGTTCTCATTCTTGGTCCCAAAGACAATGAAATTGTGCACTTTGATGATGCAGGTGCGGCCCGACTCAAAGATGGGCTCCAGCCCGTAGATGGCTCTGGCACGGCAGGCTTTGCGCAGGAAACCCGCCTCCACTTCCGTGTCCTCGCTCACCAGGCGCCCGAAGAGCTTATCCCCCCAGTAGCCTGCGTCCGCCAAACCCTTCGCGAACACCATGGGCGTCATCTCGATCTCCTCTCCAACTGGCGGAGGGAAGAGGTGGTGAGGTGGGACAGCGCAGGCACCTCCCGCCCCCGCCACGGGGCCACCTGCCCCGGCCCCGCTGCGAGGGGCAGTGGTTGCAACCCATCAGCACGTGGCCCTTACCTTCGATCTCTTCCCGCAAGATAAATCCCGACAGCACTAGAGGAGACAGAAAGCAAAGAGGTGTCAAGGTCCTGCCGGCATCCCAGCCTGCCCCGCGCACTTAGACACCAAGGGAGGACAAGGAGGATGGTGTGAGTCTCCTCTAAGTCAGCACAGGCAGGTGCGCCGCGCAGGGGTGGTGGTATGGTGTGTGCAAGGACCTCTCCACCAAGGTCTGGGAGAGCTGCCAGGCCTGCTGAGGCCTCCTCACCTTCTGGGCTGAGCAGGAAATCGGTGGAGTCGGTGCCGTACTCGTTGCTGATCACGCAGCGGTAGACCCCGCAGTCCTTCTGGGACGCCTGCACGACAGCCAAGGCCGCCTGGCCCTCGTCGCCAGCGCTGGAAGAAAGCGGAGGGTGACGCGTGGACGCTTCCCTCAGGAGGTTGGAAGAAGGCTACGGAGAAAGCCGGCCCGCCGGCGTCGCAGCTGCTCCCCTGGCACCACGAGTCCTTGCTTCTCTTCCAGGCCAGCCCTGTGAAATCTGGCCGGGATTGGGCTACAGGATGTTGAAGGTACTTGCCTCTGAGCGTGGCTGGGTCTGGGCTGTGCTTGGGCTAAGAAGCCCAACATCTGGATGGGATGGTTGGAAGGCAAGCAGCCACGGAGGTGTCCAGCTGTTGAGGAGTGAGGGCAGACACCGCTCCCCATCCTAGCCCTCTCTAAAGCATCAGCTCTCTATCAACTGGTCTTCTCCAACCTGCAGCACCAAGCTTTGGGCTGGTAGGATCGCTAGCCAAGGTGGTGAC
The DNA here is from genome assembly GCA_033124195.1 of Coracias cyanogaster. Taxonomy (NCBI): domain Eukaryota; kingdom Metazoa; phylum Chordata; class Aves; order Coraciiformes; family Coraciidae; genus Coracias; species Coracias cyanogaster. The sequence continues at coordinate 18,803 of JAVSBS010018934.1, read as the reverse complement.
ACAGCAGGCAGATGGGTCTCCACAAGGACCAAAGGGCTGTTTCTGCCCTGCATGGCCAGCGTGAACCAGCAAGGGGATGATGGGCTGCAGGGGGAAGAGGTGGGAGCCTCATCCTAAGACCCACTGGCGGAGCAGGCTCTGTTCTGGCGTTGCTAGAAGACAACAGCTACTCCTGCTTCACCAGCCCCGGCTCAGATACCTCCTGAAGGACATCATTTCTGCCCCAGAAGCACCTCCTTCTGCCTGCGCTCGTTATAAAGGGACCTCAAGGGACGCTCAAAGGCATCAGCAAATCCCATCCGATGTGGATGATGTTCCCACACGAGCTCCCTCGGGCTTGAGAACAAATCGCTCTCCACAGTGCACCCAAAGGAGCCAAGGGATGGGGAGGACGTAGCCAGAGCTGCCTTGTCCCTGCTGGTGGTGGTTGCCGGTGGTGGTTGCGTGGAAGCACCTGCTCGGGAGCAGTGAATAGACCTTCCTGGCAGAGCTGCCACCCTCACGGGTATGACCTGGGGTCCTAGTCTCGCAGCTCACACCAGCTCTCAAACTCTGTGGTGGGCCCAGCACCTTCTCTGTCCTCCTCGAGGTTCGGGTGCAGCCCCTGAGGTCCCCAGGACTCTGCTACTCAAATCATTGGCCATCAAACCTCCAGACGGAGCATCAGTAGGACAAATTTGGTGGCAATTCCCCATCTGGATGATCCCACCCTCCCTGGGCACGGAGAAGATGAAGGTCACAACGTATTGTGCCATGCAATGAGCCTTCCCATGTGGCCTCAACAGAAGGGGCACCTTCACCCCAGTACAGGCAAGGACCTGGATCTAACGCGCAAAGCCAAGGCCACGCGCAAGGACTACAACGAAGCGGAGCTGGTGGGTTACCTCCTGTGGGCTTCTGCTACAGGGATCTCGTCTTTGTACCACATCAGCTTCGAATCACTCAAGATATTGAAGAACTGGCACCAAAGTTTCAGGTTTCCTGACGCATCGGAAAATTGTTCCGCCCTGATCTTACGGATCACCTGTGGAGCTAAGGACAGGGTGCAAAGACATGATGGTGAGACACGTTGTTCTGGCCCCCGCTGGCCCACCCCACCACTGCTGGGTAGCACACGTACGTCAGCACAGCCTGGTATAACGTGCAGGACCAGGGCAGGGATGGTCCATCTGGACTGGGCACTGGGGAGGCCACCCCTCGAATCCTGGGGTCACGTTTGGGCCCCTCACTCCCAGAAGGACCTTGAGGGGCTGGAGCGTGGCCAGAGAAGGGCAACAAAGCTGGGGAAGGGTCTAGAGCAGCTTGTGAGGAGCGGCTGAGGGAGCTGGGGGTGTTGAGCCTGGAGCAAAGGATGCTCAGGGGAGACCTTCTGGCTCTCCACAACTCCATGAAAGGAGGTTGGAGCCAGGTGGGGTCGGGCTCTTCTCCCAAGGAACAAGCTACAGGACAAGAGGAAACAGCCTCAAGTTGCACCAGGGGAGGTTGAGGTTGGACGTGAGGAACAACTTCTTCCCCAAAAGGGCTGTCACCCCAGGTGGTGGAGTCCCCATCCCTGGAGGGGTTTCAAAGCTCTGGAGATGTGGTGCTGGGGGCCAGGGGTTAGCAGTGCCCTGGCAGCGCCGGCTTAGTTGGATGATCTGAAAGGTCTCTTCCAACCAAAACAAGTCTATGGTTCTATGCACATCACCTTCCCAGGGAAGGTCCCAGAGCTCTGCACAGATAAATACAGCGGGGTACAAGTGGCCCAAACGCCTTCAACAGCACGAGTTGAAGGCTCGGCCAGAGGCGATGCAGGAAAACACCACGCGATGCTGGAGAAGACATTTATCTACTGAAGGAGGGATCTCTCAAGGTTACTACCCTTATTTTACGAGAGGATATTCAACACCAGGGTTGTGCCTTTTCTAATTTGATGCCACAAGGGACCAAATTAACATCGACCACGGAGGTGGAAAAGGAGCGTCCACCCCACTGATGCCCACTGGACCCCCAACCAGGCATGAGGCATGGTGAGGACCAGGACATGGAGACCAACAACAAGAGGATTATGTGATTCCTTTGGCCAGGGAAGTCCATCCAGGCTGTGGAGACAGCCAAGTCTTAGCGCTGCCGTTTCCTGCGTTCCTCCACCCACCCCGTGAGCAAGTCTTGGGGTAGACTTGTGGCTTTCAGACGGCCCCAGCTGACCGCCACCAGCTCCGTTGGCCAACAAGGAAACACGGTTCATGGGGATCACCACTTCCCATACCTTTAAATGGGTTATTTGCTTTCTTGGACTCTGCGGGCTGTGCTTCTGGCTTAGCATCTTCAGGGACCTCCTGGTCACCGCTGCTGTCACCTGCAGGCTCCTCATACAGCTTAGGAACCTCCAGGGTGGCCATCTTCCTCATGAGGGTTGGTGAACGCTGCTCCGTGGGAGGGGACGGAGCCAGGGCGGGCGACTGCAGCAGGGCCGCGTTCTTCCTGGACTGGCGTGGAGAAACGGTTGGACTTCTCAGGTGCCCTGGGCTCTCTGGGGACGCCTCCTCTTCCTCCCCGACCGGCTTGGTTTTCGGCAGGTATATTTTGCGCCGGGCGCCGGAAGCGAGCTCCTCTGGCGTGGCGCAAGGTAGAGCTGCCAGAGGGTCAACCGGGCTCTCTTTTTCAGGGCCCACTGGAGGAAAATCAGGAATATTATTAGGAGGCTGCCCCACCTCTGCTGCTGGCATGGTGCCCACCACGATGGAGGGCACAGAGAGCTGGGGTGCCACCTCGGCCTCGCGAGCAACCCGAGGACGTCTCTTTGGTGGCACAGGCCTGGAAGCCAACATCTCCTTGCTGGTAACGAACTCCTCGTTGATCATGCCCGTGATCCGCCTGGTTGTCCTGGGGGTCAGGGGCAAGTTCTCAGCTGTCTGGAAGAGCTGGTTGTTTTGGACTTTTTCCAACACTCTCCTTGAGGTGCGGGGGCTCAGGCCTGCAATGCCTATCTCCGGGAGCATGTCCTCCTCCGCGGCGGGCTGCTCCTTGTCCCCGGGGTCACCGTCGTCTTTCGTGGCATCCTTACCGCCATCGGACATCTTTAAAAGCAGCAGCAGATAGTTCTTCAAGGAGGAGACAAGGTTTTTGTGCTGCACCTTCTCCTCCAAAGACATCTCCTGAGGTCTCTTGGGGCTAGGCAGGACCAGAGGTACTTGTGGCTGAAGCTCAGCACCTCCTTCAAAAGCGCCTGAAGGTGCTGCCGGTTCCTGATGTGGAGCTGTGGTTGGTTGCTCTCCTCCCTCCTTCTCCTGAGGTCCCACAGGCACTGGTTTGGCACTCTCCTCCCATACCATGCTGCCTGAAAACTCCTGCGGGGCAGGTCCATCTGCCATTTTGATTTCTGTTTCTCCGCTGGCAGGAGGCAGCAGCTGGCCTCCAGATGGGACCTCTCCTACTGTGGCCTCCACCCCTGGGGCGCTGTGAGCTGCAAGTGGTGTCTCCTGGACCACCAACATCCCCGCTGCAGGAGCAGGAAGCGGCTCTTCCTTGGCAAGTCGGACTGAAGCGGGAGGTGGTGTTTCAATCTTCTGATGTCCCAAAGGTGTCCTTCCCATCTCAGGAGGTGGCTCTGCTACACCAGTCCCTGCTGTCCCTGTAGCAGGATGGCTCCCAGACACCTCTGCTCCTGCCTCTCTGCTCTTCCCGTCCTCGACTGCGGTCTGATGTGTGGTTGGCTCAAGAAGAGGCTTTTCTCCAGGCTCTGGAGGACTCGGTTTCTTTAGCAACGGCTCTTCTTCACCTTGGCTTTTGTCCTCTTGATTTAACAGTCCTTGTTGGGTCTCTCTGCCCTCAAGAACGTGGGAATGTCCTTCTGCCTGCTGCCTGGAGGGAGGGTGCTCCTTGCTGGACTGCACATGGTCTGGAGAAGGTGCTGGTGGCTTCGGTGGTGCCTGAGGCCTCAGCCGAGGATTTGTCCTTTTCGTGGTCTCCTGGCAGACAGGCATCTCTTTCCTGAGCTCCTCTAACTTACTGGCTTGCTGACCGGTCTCTGCGGTTGGACCGGACACCAGATGTTTTAGGTCCGTAGAAGATTGTCCCACTGCTGCTGCAACCTAATCGGAAAAAAAAAGAAAAAGAAGAGAAAATTAGTATCATGCACACAACCTTTCCATCCCAGAGGATCTGCTGATCGGGATTTTCTCCTGAGGTCTCCGACTTGAGCTTTAAGCCTTCCAAAAGGAGGTCCATGGGAATGGGGGGTGGCGTTTCACCCTTTTATTTTGTGCCACCTGGGCTTTGGAAAAACCAGGAGAGCTCATTCCGGTCTCTCAGCAAGCAACAAGGTGAATATCAGAGGAGCAGGGTGTGAGGAGAAGTCCTGGTCCCTCTCTTGGAGGGCTGAGCACGGTGCCCAAGGAGGCTGGAGGTGGACCAGGGCCGGTGGTCCACGGATGGATGCTCTATGCATGGTCCATGGGGACAGCTCTTTGGCTGAAGAGGACTTGGGGCTTGAGGGAAATGTGCTTGTCGTTGGTGCACGAACTAAAGCTCCGTCAGAAAAGCTTTCTGGGAGCTTCTCAGAAAAGGCCCTGTCCTTAAGTGATCGTAATACACTCAAACTAGGGGCATATAAGAGAAACACAATAAAATCATCAAAGCTCGGCGAGAGGCGCCACCACGTCAACCCTGTTTCTTCTCTTCTGCTGCGGATAAACCCGGCTCAGAAGCCAAGTCCTGAGCGTGAGGCCCAGCTGGGTCCCAAGGCCAGGAAAACACTCATGCCGGGACCCGGCCTTGTCCAAGGGAAAGATTAAAAAGGAAAAAGACAAGCAACCCGTGTCCTGGGGGAGTGAAAATCCCCTCAAACACATCCCGGAGTCAGCTTTGAAGGGCTTTCAAAGAGCTTATTTGGTGACACAAAAGCCTGAGCACACCACCGACCCCGCTGGAGCATTCAAATTCAAATCCTTTTGTCTGCTGGCGGGTGTCAAAGGCTCGGGGTTGACAGCCCAAGCTGCACAGCAACTCCTTCCACCCCTCCTCAAGAGCAAAGGGTGGAAAGATGAGCAGAGAGGGAGAAAATAACTTGCTTTGCCGCCGGCTCGCACGCCCCACGGTCATTTCGGCAGCAATCCGTGACGCTGATGATGGGTTCGGGGCGATGTGGCGAGGCCAAGGACCCAGCTGCTCCGTCACACCACCATCGGATGGTGCTCCTACTTATTTTTTGCCACTGGAGCACCCAACAGCCCCACTCTCTGCGTTGTAGATGTTCCCACATCCTGAAATATCTGTGTTACCTACCAAGGGAGACCTGCTGCGGCCCCTCTGATAGCCTGGCGCTGCCCTGAGCGTGGGCACCTCCCACAGCTCACCGCCCTGACGGCACCTGCAACGTGGCCTGGGAGAACCGTTTGCCGCAGCAGGGGTCATTCGATGAAATAAACTTCAAAATAAAAAGACCGGCAGCTTCCAGTCTTAATATTTTCATGGAAAACGCTTCAGGTTAAACGACAGAAATAGAAGCTGACTAAAAGACGGGGTGAGGGTCAGGAGCAGGTGCTGAGCCCTCGGCGCGGCCATCGGCCACCACAACGAGTCTTCCACGGAGTTTTTCCGAGAGGGAAGAGCCAAGAAAACAGCCCAGATCCTACTGTATACATGTAAACAGGATTCAACGCTCATTTGCATGGCGGGGGGGGGGGGCTCACCAAGCGCCGGCTGAAGCTCGGGCGCCGGCGCTAAAGCCAACAGATGGCATCGGCTTGGTCGGACGACGCGCGAGGCGTCCACCCCCCAACTATAAATAGCCATTCAGCGCTCTCCGCTCGACTGATTTGGAAACATTTCGCATGAGGTCAGCCTGCCGATTAAACGGGAGAGCTCACAGGGTGGCCCAGGCCAAGCCGGGGAACCAGCTGCTCAGCCGGAGGGCCCTGACGTACATCTCACCACCTCGGCCTGACATTTGAGGTGAGGTGGAAGCTCTGCTGGCTGGGCACACCGAGTCCAGAAAGCTCCCTTTTTCTTGGGTGCTTTTCCATAGAATCATAGAATGTTTCAGGCTGGAAGGGACCTCTAGAGGTCATCTAGTCCAACCTCCCTACACAAGTAAGGACATCTCTACCTAGGTCAGGTTGCTCAGAGCTTCATCGAGCCTGACCTTGAATGACTCCAGGGATGGGGCCTCCACCACCTCTCGGGCAGCCCCTTCCAGTGCTCTGTGACCCTCATGTTAAAGAACTTTTTTCTCATATCCAACCTAAATCTATCTTTTCCTAGCTTAAAACCGTTGTTCCTTGTCCTATCACCACAAACCCTTGTGAGCAGACCTTCCCCTGCCTTCCTGTAGGCCCCTTTCAGGGACTGGAAGGTCAGTAGAAGGTCCCCCCGGAGCCTTCTCTTCTCCAGGCTGAACAGCCCCAGCTCCCTCAGCCTGTCCTCATACGAGAGACTTTGGCCAGTGGAGAGCTATGAAGCCCCGGCAGCAGATCCCATGGGACACACGCGGCCTCCAAGGCCTGGTGTCACCACACAAGCGTGCAGCACGAGTATTTTCTGGGCGCAACCCCTGCGTGCTGTCCTAGTTACCTCTGGGCCGACGGCTTTGCTTCCCTCCGACTTCTGTGCTTGGTGCTGGCCTCTCTGTCCCTCGGAGGACACCGGTCCTGCCCGCAACGCCTCTGAGGATGGCGGAACATCCTCCGTCTGTCTGCTGACTGCCTCGATCACAGCCTCTTCCTTGGCTCCCATCTTCTCCTTCCCCGTTGCTGGCTTATCAAAGTACATCTCCTTCAAAGAGAAGCGCACGTCACCGTTGATTTTAGCGTCCCGACTCGCAGCTTTCCCGGGCTCTTTGATTTTGGGGACGTTCTCCGCTTCTTGATCGTTTGCCGCCCTCAAACGTGCGTTCCTGCGTAAGGCGACAGGAGGGGCAAACCTCGGGTTTGGAGGGGGGTTGGCCCTGTCTCGCCCGCTTTCTTCTCGCTTGGAAACTTCCTGCTTGGCTGCTGGAGGAGCCTCCACCTTCTTTTTCTTTTTAGCTGCAGAGTCTTTCACCAGCGGCTTAGCCGCCAAGTCCTCCACCGTCTCGTACATGTACTTGAGAAAGCTGTGCCCGTTCTCCTCCACGCTTTCCAAAGAGGCGTCTCCATTGGTGGTCACCTCGGCTTTCAAAGGCGCTATCAGCTTGGTTGGAAAGCCCGTCATCGCGTTGACCGGCTGCTCCTTCAGCTCAGTGATGTCCTTGTGCAATCTGGCCTGAGAATCGGCGACGTGCACTTTCGCCGCGTCCTCCTTCTCCCACGGAGAAGCTCCCAACCGGAGGTTCAGATCCCAGGCCAGCCTCCGCTTCCTCTGGAGCCGATCGGGGCTCATCCCCTGCAACTTCTCCACCTCCACGTTCTCTTTCCCTCGCTTCTTGCCCTGTTCTATCTCTCGCAGCTTTTCTTCAGCTTTCCGCTTAATTTTGTCGAACCACCGCTGGTGGATTTTGAACTCCGTCATGGTTCCCACTTCCAGCACGCCAGAGCAGGACACGATGCCTTTGTTATTTCTAGCTGAGGCCTGGTAAATGCCTGCGTCTTCTTCTCGGCACCTGGAAACCAAAAGTTCTGCGTGAGACCTGTCCATCCTCCCCAGGCACTACCACCGGGCACACAGGCATTCACGCTCTCCCGCTTCTCGCACCGGATGGGCCAGAAGATGAAGATGTGGCCCTTGAGGTGCCCGCAGTAGGTCTGGAGGCCTGGAGCTGGCCTCTCCCCCCCAGGTTCTACCTGTTCTCAGCACTCGCAGAGAAGCAATTTGGACCTTAAACCAGGGTCCAGCTCCCCCCTGGGCTGTAGCTCTGCCAAGAGAGGGCTGTGGTGGAGGAGGAACTGCTACCGTCAGGCTTCCTGACTGTTCTTGGCCACATTCTTCTGCAAGACCTTCTCCTTCACCCTGCCTCCCCCATCCCACCTCACAGGCACCAGCACAAGCACACGCGTGCTGTCTCTGCTGTCACCCCTCGGGGACATCTGGCCCACAAAGACCTGGAGCACACCTGGGGCAGCAGAAAAGCCCGGGTTAGAAGAACAGCGATGATGGGACCGTCAGCAATATGGATATTCTGCACTTTCAGACCACGCCGCTCCTGTCCGATAGCCTACATCCAGGACTCAAGGTGTGACAGGGCTCTGCTTGCTGGGGACACGGTGTGCCTGGCTCTCCAGAAACACGGTCCTTGTTTAAGGTCAAAGCAAGCAGATGGTCAGGGCTGGACGAAGGAGGCCCTTGGCTCCATCAGTTGAGCGTTGAAGCAGCCCTTTCCTTCTCTGACCTCATGGTGAGAGCTAGGAAAGGCCCTCCTGGGACAACGCTGCAGCACTTTCCTCTCTTTGCCCTTGTTTAGGACACTCCTATGAACTGTTTCTGTCCTTGCCCTGCCTGATCCCCCGGACCATCATCCTGGAGACATCCTGAGCTTTCCCTTCGCTCACCTTCATCCAGCCCCAACGCTCAGCTCCTGTCTGCTGCAGCCGCAGCACACGCTGCTACCAGCACTGGAAGGCTCCAGAGAGAACTTCTCCTGACTTTCCTCTCGCTTCCGTCACGGCAGCTATCCCTGGAAGCAGCAACGGATCTCACACTGAGGTGATTGGGGGCCCATCAGAGCACAGAGCTGAAGGGGAAGGGACAACCACGGCATGAGGAGCAGGAGGGGCCCACGTGGGTGCTGGGAGGAGGTCACCGCTGACAACCAAATACCGACAACGCGCTCAGCGCTCCCCTCACCGGATCCAACCGCTCTCCAGCTTCTCTACTCACTTGTACAGCTGCAGGGTGTGGCGATTTCCGTGCCGGAAGATCTGGTACTTGGGTAAGCCACAGTAGCGGTCCATCTCTTCGTCATCCTTATACCACGTCACCTCCGGCTGCGGGTATCCTGGGGAGGAGACGGATGGGACGTCAGGTTGGGAAGCACCGCGACCCGTAGCCCAGCAAGCGCGGGGGACGTGGTGTCAACAGCGAAATGGAAGAGCAGGACCACGTGTTATTCTGGGCTCGGCGCATTCTTTAAATCACACGGCAGAAACGGCACCGAGTGGAAAACCTGATGGGCTTTATCCGAGTCTTTTATCGCTCCTCGGAACAGGGCTATTTTTGAGAAGAAAATCCCAGCGCTTCATTCCTGAGCGGAGCAGTGGATCACACGGTCGTCTCCTGTAACGCGGGCTGGGAGGAGAAGGTGAGCATACCGTCACTTTTATGTGAAGGGCCATGTTTTGATGAGGCTAAGGTTAGAAGACGGGCATTGGCCCCTCCATGGAGCTCCCACTATTTCCCTAAGTGTCACAGCCCGAAAGCTGATCCCAAAGTTTCCATTGAACAGGAACAACCTGGATTGCATCACAGCCAGCTCGGTGTCCTACAAATATCACTTGACAACAGATGTCACCTGCCTTTTCAGTAGCATGACATCATGAAGTGTGTGACCGGCTGGCTAACAGACTGGGCACGCAGCCACGTTCCCCACCACCGACGGGCCAGCACGGGTGTCCCACACGGACCAGCGCTAGCCACAACCCTCACCTCCCACCGACAGCAGCCCTAGCTCAGAAGAAGAGCCGTTGTCTGGAGAAAACTGCTCCACAGTGGCCAGCGTTGCTTCCCATACTTCACATGGGGCTCCCAGCCCAGCCAACCTGACCCTAAGGTCATGAGATAAAAGTTTCCACCATCTCATGCCTTCGCTTGAGTTGACGCGCTCGACGGTTGTTCGAAGCCCCAAGGTAAATATCTGAAGCTCACCTCCCGCGAATGCCCTCGCTGGCTTTCTGCGCTGCCTAAGTGAAGGAGTCCTGCGCGCTGCTCACCTCCACCAGGCCCCAAAGGTCACCCCACCAGCCCATGGCGCCCTCGAATACAGCGGAGGTCAGCTCTCATGGGCAGCCCTGACGTGGGGCCAGTGAGGACTCTCCAGGAATAACCGAAGTGTCCGGCCTCCATGGCCCTGAAGTAGACAGAGGGCTGGGACAGGGCACTACCGACCTATCTCAGATACTTCCCAGCTTCCAACCCACAGGTTTCAGGGCTGACCAGGACCCTCTTCATCTCCAGGGTGAGGAGCCTCCTACTTGCAGCAGTGGGAGCCCAGCTTACATCTGCTCCCGTGAAGGTCCCATACTGAGGGCGAAAGACCAGGAGCAAAGACTCATCAGCAGGAAATCACCCCGGTTTTGGCCCACTCAAAACACCTTCGACCAGAAAAGCAGCATACGCCAAGGCTTCTCTTTGTGTGTTGCTGGACCTGCTCTTCTGAGACGCTCCCTGTCCCCATCCCTTGCTTGTTGGGGCTCTCCAGTGTTCCTTGGTCCCTCGAGGGACTCAGCTCACTGGAACTGGGGAAATAGTCTCAGGAGATGCACCTTTCCTGCCTCATTCCCCTCCCACCGCTGCCAGCAGCAGCTTTGGCTTTCTGTTGGTTAGTGCCTCGTTCCTCTTCTCCTGCAGGCAGCCAAGTCATGACTTTCTCCTGAAGGCTGCCCAGAGAGGTTGTGGAGTCTCCTTCTCCGGACACAATCCTGGGCAACCTGATCCCGGTGATCCTGCTTTAGCAGGAGGGTTGGGCTAGATGATCTCCAGAGGTCCCTTCCAACGCCCGCTACTCTCTGCGTGCTTCTTTGCCTCAAGCAATCCTACCCTTCCCAAGGTCTGCTCTGCAGGCCAGGACCCCACGGTTGGTAACGCGGGAAGAGCTGGCAGGCAGGCTGTCCTAATACCCTGCGAACGGCAATCACGGCACTTCGTTCTGGGAACTGCAAGCCTATCGTTTCCGAGAAGCCCCGCGATGTCCCCCCGTGGCCTCTGCAGCTGATCCCCGTTCCCAGCTGACATCTGCCGGAAAGAGCTGCCACCTCCACAGCAGCGCGGTGCCTCGAGGAAAGGCTTTTCCTCCTGCTAATCCTCGACCGCCTTCGACCCGTAGCGCTCGTGTCCTTGAGGCTACCTGCTCCCAACCAGGGGCTACCGCCTCCACCAGCGAGTGCCCCGCAGCTGCGGAGGGATGGATGCAGGAAAAGTCATGGCAAGACCTCATCCTTTCTGGCCTTACGGATTCGCCGCAAGACTGGATGTGTTCAGGACTAGGTTGGATGGGGCTTGGAGCAACCTGGTCTAGCGGGAGGTGTCCCTGCCCATGGCAGGGGGGTTGGAATTGGATGATCTTTGAGGTCCCTTCCAACCATTCGATGCATCCAAGCACTTCACTCGTCCTTCCAACATTTCCCTAAGAGGGCCACCACGGATGCCACAAGTTGAACTCCTTTATCCTCATCCACTAAGCATGTGACATTCCCCAGATCTCATCATCCAACATCTCTCCTTCCCAGACAAGGTTGTACAGAAATGACCGAGAAGCTCTAAAATCCTTGTAGTAGCACCTCCAATAAGGGCCACTCTCTGAAGAGAAAAGGCCAAGATCTACTTTCTGGGAAGGATCTGTGATGACCCTTAAGATCCTGAAGTCCAGACAGACCCGCCAAGGAAAAGGCTTGGTGCAGAGAAGCAGGGTGTGATCTGCTCTGTAAGAAGAAACTTGTTTGGTGTGAGGGTGTCGGAGCCTGGCCCAGGCTGCCCAGAGAGGTTGTGGAGTCTCCTTCTCTGGAGGCTTTCAAAACCCACCTGGACGCGTTCCTGTGTAACCTGCCCTAGGTCAACCTGCTTTGGCGGGGGGTTGGATCTCCAGAAATTCCTTCCGAGCCAAGCCCTACCATTCCGTGATTCTGTAAATGGAAATTTCTTGTTCCCTTTTTCACATCTCTCAGAGAACAAAGGATGAACTGATTTTGTCTAAAACAGAAGACACGTCATCACTGACGCGGGATTTGACCCAAAACAATCAACTCAGACATACGAGGGACTCCAGTAGCAGGCAGAACTAGGTGACAGCTTGAAGGGTTTGTGCAACCACCCAAGAGCATCAGGAAGTCTACCTCTGCCTGCCTTGGTTTTCTTCTTGCCTGCACCGCCCAGGACATCTTGGAGACCAGCTCTTCAAACTCTTGCATCTCGCTGCCTTCCTAGGACGTACCCAGATGTGGGACTACCCTGTAGTTCTCGTTCTTGGCCAAGAAGCAGCAAAAAAACACTAAGATGCTATCGTAGGTCATGTGTCCGTGTTGTGGCTTGAGAGTCAAAACAGGAGCAGGTGACAGTCTGCCCTTTGCCTCCTGCAAGTCCATGAGCCAAAGTGTCCCTGGCCTCCAGCCACAGCGGTGAGACCAAGCTGGTCCCACGCTGGTCACTGGCCAGGGATGCAACCGCCACTTCCCTTCTCCCCATAACGTCGCCCAGTTGGGCGTAAACGTCATGGCAGGAGGAGGTATCGGAACTACTGATCAGACTTCACCGTCACGGTTCGGTTTCCACCTCATGCCCCTCTCTCCCAAAGAGATCCTGAGCTCCTAAAGCAGTCCACATGACCGTGTGCAAGAGATGACCACATGGCATCGATGGTCCAGGCTGCTTTTAAGGATGTTTCTATGAAAATTCCTTCACTGGAGTAGGAAAGGAGACCAGCACCAGGTCAAGTTTTCAGCTTGGAGACCAGCACCAGGAGGTCACCCAGAAATGGAAGGTAGCGTCCTGTCTACCAAGAGCAAGGATGGACTGCAGGAAGGGCTACAGCCCGGACAGAGACTAATCTGTCTCTAGACATTGGTACTTCAACTTTGGTATGAGCAGACGAGGTTGTTTCTTGGCAACTTCTCTCCTGCACGATACACACTGGAGAGTTTCTCCAGCTTTTCCAGGTGAGATGCTGGAAGGGGCACGGACATTGCGTCTACAGGGGCTCCTTGGTAGGGCTAGCAGAAGTATCTCAGGGGTGCTGGTTGATGAAGAGCTCAACATGGGCCATGCGAGTGCAGCCCAGAAAGCCCCAACCATGTCCTGGAGCGCATCAAAAAAAGCGTGGCCAGCAGGTCGAGGGAGGAGATTCTCCCTCTCTACCCTGCTCTTTTGAAATCCCACCTGGAGCTCTGCGTCCAGCCATGGAGCCCCCGACACGAGGAGGACGTGGACCTGTGGGGGCAGGTCCAGAGGAGGGCCACGAAGTTGATGTGGGGACTGAAACCCCTCTCCTATGAGAACAGGCTGAGAGAGTTGGGGTTGTTCAGCCCAGAGAAGAGAAGACTCCTGGGAGACCTCACTGTGGCCTTCCAGTATCCGAAGGGGTCATACAAGAAAGCTGGGGAGGGACATTTTACAAGGGCTTGTAGCGACAGGATGAGGGGTGATGGCTTCAAACTGGAAGAGGGGAGGTTTAGATTAGATGTAAGGACGAAGTTCTTCACTG